>JACM01018494.1:0-41536 GCA_000787095.1 Periophthalmodon schlosseri | reverse complement strand
GAGAGCTGTGTCAAGTGTTCTGAGAAATGGAAACTGATTGGAACTGAATTATATATGACCCCCAATTCCTGTTCGATAAAAATTCAGTCGAATGATCTAACTGAACAAAATTCCAAAAAAAGAGGAGAAACAATTAAAAAACACTATTATGTAAAGATGAACACAGCAAGCAGCCTCGTGCCCATAAATGATTGTCTTGCTGTTCTTGGAAGTTCAGCTGTTGTTTAATATAATGGTTGATGTTATTTATTTATTTATTTATTTATTTATTTATTCATTTTTCTGAAGAGGCAGCCTTATTACAGAATGCCCAAGAAGCTCCTCCAGAGTATAATTATAAATGATTTGCCTTTGATTGTGAAGATGACACATAGGCCTATCTAATCCCAAAACTAACTGCATATGACTTTTTTATTAGACATCTGCTTTAAATGAAGCCTCTTGAATGCTCCCACTGGCACTGTGAATAAACTAATTGAATGTCTAAATGAGCTCAAATCACCTTCAACTTTCTGAGCCACTTTAAAGGATAAACAACACACCTACTCTCAAAAACTCTCTAATAAAGTCTTCAAATATATTTGACAGGGAAAATGGCTGAAAACAGCTTTTGCTTTATGGACATAACTCTATAGATAGCAGAAACAGAGACCTTAGAAACTTTAGTGGATAGTTACAAGGTCTTTATTTATAAATGTTAGGACTTTGGCCATATTCAAAACTGCATTGTGTGTAAACTGTCCACTCCCCATGGCCATACACTGTGGACTACAGCGTTTTCACTCAAGTATTTTACTCATAAAACACTCTGACCAAGTGTAATGCATAATTCCTGTATTACTGAACTCGTTTTGAAATGGACCTTTCTTATTTCACATATAGCCTGTATTGAAAGTGACTAAAAGCAATGAATTGAACATCACAAGAACCCACCTCTCCTGGTAGTAGACAGAAGCAGTGTAAATGAGGCCAAAAATAGTAGCTTCAAAATAGATTAGCTGAAGACAATTTGCTCAGACTATCACTTTTACACCACTTTCCTCACAATGTGGGAACATAGGCAAAATAGCGGTTTCTGTTTTTACACATTGGGAATTGAACCATTGATCTAACACATGAAAATCAGACACGCTATATTTGACTGGAAGAAAAACAGGTCATAATATAAACAAGGTGTTATAATGAAGACGGCCTTTTGTGGAAAACTGCAACAATGTTTCAACGTCCCCAACCGAACCAGTTTCCCAGACTCACCGGTGTGAAACACCTGAAGTGCTCCTGTAATGATGACGTCCTACTTCATATTAGTTCAAACTCAGATGACATACACTGAAAATATCACATTTCAATAACAGGTGTTGGTAAAATTATTTCCATACATCTCCTTCAAGTGTTACTTTTTTATATAAAAATATATAAAATAAATAATAATAAAAATCAGAATTTAATAATCAGCTCATGTTTAAAAAATAAAAATAGAGCCATTTTCCCCACACTGAATGTGATATGCAGATAGTCCATGTTAAATCCATGTGCCATGTCAGACTGTCATGCCCTGAGCTTGAGGTGTGTCTGGGATTATTCTGCCCACACACCATGAGTTCCCTATAAGTGTCCATTTTGTCTCCTTCTGTCTCCTTCCTTGTTCTTCGCAATGAGAACACAGTGACTCGTAATGTAATATTCTACATTACATCATTCATAAACCTTTAGATTTCTAAATCCAAATCAATATGATTTTTTTTTTTTTTACTACTACAGAATGGCTTCACTTTTGTTTCCCCAGATAAAATAACATTTCAAATCATCTCAATCACTCCACCCCTGAGGGCAATTAAAAACAATTTGGGAATAAATAAAGTGACCAAAGTGAATCAGACTGAAGCCACGCCCTGCCAGTAATCAGATACCACAGATGTTAAGGCACAAAAGCTCCTGACCGTGCATGGAGGGTTCCATCCCAAATCCAGCCCCCCGAGACTGTACACGAGCCATAAGGAAGGAGGCCGAGGACTAGTGAGCGTGAGAGCCACGGTCCAGGATGAAACAGCCAAGATCCATAAGTACATCAAGGACAAGGCCCCAACAGATGACGTGCTCAGCTAATGTCTCAGACAGTAGAGCGCAGAGGAAGAGGTACCGGAGGTACCATCATGGGAGGACAAGCCCCTACATGGGATGTACCACCGGAACATAACTGAAGTGGCTGATATCAAGAAATCCTACCAATGGCTTGAGAGAGCTGGTCTGTAGGACAGCACAGAGGCACTCATCCTGGCTGCACAGGAGCAGGCCTTGAGCACTAGAGCAATAGCCCCAGATCTACCACACCAGACAAGACCCAAGGTGTAGGCTGTGCAGAGAGGCCCCTGAGACAATCCAGCACATAACTGCAGGGTGTAAGATGCTGCAGGGAAAACACACATGGAGCGGCATAACCAAGTGGTGGGCATAATGTACAGAAACATCTGTGCAGAGTACGGACTGGAGACCCCAAGGTCAAGATGGGAAACCCCTCCAAAGGTAGTGGAGAATGATCGAGCCAAGATCCTGTGGGACTTCCAGATACAGACTGACAGAATGGTGATGGCGAACCAACCGGACATTGTGGTGGTGGATAAACAACAGAGCACTCCTTTATTACAAAAAATAAAATTAAAAATGCAACTCTCAACTCTGTCACTCTCAAATGCAAAGGCATCCAACTAAAACCGTTTGGTGCGACTCAGCATTAGTGCTCTAGTCCTATTTTAGTCCTGCTTTAGCCCTACTTCAGGCCCAACTAAGCGCTAATTCACGCCTCCTGTTTAGAGATGTCACAATTTTTATTTATGTATTTTTTTATTACTCCGGCTACAGTAATTTAATTGTTGGCGTTTTAGCACCTACAGCATACTGCAAAAATGTCTTTCAATATGCAACAGGGACAGCAATGTGAGTCACTCACACTGTGCGCGTGTGTGAAAGTTAGGAGTCCACTCAATAACAAATCAAGTCTGTGTGGGACCATTTCAGGAATCCTTGTGTATCCCAGCGTGTGGTAAAAGCTGATGCATCTCCAAAAGCCAATGGATGTCCATTATGTAAATCCTCTCTTTGTAGAGATGCTGTCCAATCCAATGTCATCCATCGAAAATCATCCATCGCGGTTTGTGGAAGTAAAGGTTGTCCAGAAAATGTCACGAGCCTAATGTCACAAAACCAATGTGTTTTAACTACTCTACACTAAACTGTGATCTGAAAGTGAAAGTATTTAAGTGATTTGATATTTGAGTGACATCTCTAGTCCTATAGCTCTTGTCCAGATGTGATGGAAATGGCACAGCTATATCAAATATAGTGGTATTTTGTGTTTGAGAGCCACTACAGTGAAACCAAAAGAGTCATGATTTCAGTAAACAGTTTGGTAATTGCACTGCATTCGAATATGACTTTAATAAAGTTATTTTTAATTGTAATATGCTAAGATGTATTGAGGATACATCACCATCATCCAACAACCAGCATTAGCATTTATTTATAAACTGAACTGAGTCAATCACTTTTACCTAGTCTCTCTATAACAAAATAAAACTATCTTCTCAAAAAATTGAACATAAGAATATTGTTCCCTCATTAGAAGAACATACCTGGAGTTGTATTTCACGTCATTCACGCTGGTTTCAGTAATCCTCTGTTAAAGGCCCTTTGCCTCTGAGCCTCACCAAACACTCGTGACTGTGACGTCACAGATAGAATATCTGCGTAGTTTTGAAGTCCATGAATCATCGCCTGACTGGTTTAAGCATTTCTGCTGTCAAATCGTGTTTGTTACCCCTGCGTGCGAACATGACAAGCTGCACCAGATCAGACTATATTGAGCACCGAGGCTGTGAAATGATGTCTGTATTTTTAGGCGATATTTTAAGCACCAAACCTTGAAATTCCAAAGCAAAGGTATAGTCACCACCATGTTTACATGGCAATATCAATGCAATGAATACATGCTATTGTTCTTTAAATAAATAACCGCAGCTTTAGGCCTATCTGTAAATGAACCATTTCATTTATGATTTTGTTTTATTATTATTCCTAAACATGTCCTGAGTTTCAATTATATGTTGCAAGGTCTGTGTGGATCTACTAAAATTGTGTTCTAATAAAATAAACTGGTCTATGTATTTAGATCTTTGATTGCATATTTTCCTGTTGTTCCTGCACTATGCATTGCAACACTGGAATTTCCACATTGAAATTTGCATAAATAAAGGTTCTATCTCTTATCTCTCTCTTATCTCTTATCTCTATCTCTTATCTCTCTTGAAGTAATATAACATTAAAGGAGGAAGCATAAAAGTATAATATAAAATAAAACTTCAATAAAATAAATTGTATGTTTGCTCTTGGAAGTTGGAACCAAGCCCTTCAAAAGATGGAACTAAAAATGTCCAAAACCTTGTCTTATCAAAATAAAATGTAACTGAAAAAAAGAAGAAATAAAATAAGTGATTGAGTAGATGTGAGAACAGTCTGAGGCAGGTGAGCAGCAGCAGAGGTGATGTTGAAGGCTTTTATTCACTTCATTCATTTTACATGTGGCCAGTGGAGGAGCCCAGTCCACAGAGCTTTCAGACTCAACAACACTCTCTCTGGTTTCAGTTCAGTTTCTCAGTGAGGCAGCGGTGGCCATGTTCAGACAGTCTGTTGCAGTGGAGCCAGTCCCTGTCATGTGACCATTCCATTTCAAGCTGGAGAAGGAGGCACTCAGAGGCTCACACCATTTCCACCCACACAAACCATTAACCATCTTAACCACCCACACAAACCATTAACCATCTTGTCTCCACTCAGCTAAAAACTTTTAAATGCTGTTCAGAAATCTCCAGAACTGTCCCAAAATTGCACCAGTATTCAAAAAAATCATATCCCAGTTCAAATACTCAACATTCTTATCTCAAAATATTAACTGAAAGGGTTGATGTGTGTATGTCAATTTCAGATGTGTGTAAAATCTATATAAATGTATAAATGTCTCTCAACAAACTGAACAAAGTCCTAGATAAAATGAGCAATGCTGGTCAAATTAGTTTGAAAAGTGATTTGAAATGACTATTTATTTCTTTAATTGTCTTCATCGTGCATCAAGCCTAACAGCTACAGTATCTCCTGTTTATATGTTAAAACTATAAAACTTAAACTAAGAAATCTAGTTGTGGTCTAATGCCGTTGTTGTGTGTCTAGTTAGTCATTAGAAATCTATTCATATTTCTTTCTTTCTGCTGGTTAAATCAACAGTTTTGTTAAGCTCTACAAGGCGACTGCTGCTGTGACTTTGGGCTATACAAAAATAAACTGTTGAAATTGAGTTGAAATTGAATATTTCTCTCAGACATCGAAATGATTCTCAAAATATTAAATTAAACTTATCTAAAATGCCTTTAGTTTGATTTTGACATATAACTGGATTATTTCTGGTACATTAAGTTTTAGAAGACCTGGATGACAAGATTTATGTCGTCAAGAACATTTCAGCGCCACTTGGCCTTGTCCTGATTGAGATAGTGAAGTGTGAGACGCAGCCATCAGCACAAAACTAGAATGGCAAAGTTAGCATCTAAATTCTAGGTTCGAGGAGAGGAAAAAAGGAATGGCTAAACCCACAGAATGACCACTATTGTGCAAAGAAGATACAATAACAATAACAAACATCAAAACATAAGCAACTATTTATCTTTAACTGCAACAAACCAAACCCAAGTATTAAAGATACACATCCACACTGGCCACATCCTTCTGAGCAGTTCTGTTCCACTTTACCACACAAGCTTATTTTGGTCCAATAAAAACTTGCATCCTTCCAGCCATTCACTGCAATGCTTCAGTTAGACTTAATTCAGTCTAAATAATAAGAATTTAGTTGTGAATAAAAAAAGTACTGACTCCACCTTTTAAAAATGCAAGTATTCTCCACAGTTTATTCTATTTCTTATTTGAAGTATTCAGAAATGGCCACACCGTAATTGTTAACATAGCACTGTACTACCTTTTTTAGAGCGTTTGTTGTTGTTTGACGACATTTATATAGACTATCATCTTGCGCTAGTTTGCATAATTTTTCAAACCCTTCCCTCTTACACTTATGAACCCAGGTGTAAAAGCTGTACTGCAGCGGGTGAAGCACAGAGTTAATGTGACACCTCTGTCCCCGGTCATCTCTTCTCTCGATCCCCTTCTTCACAGCTCCTGTCAATCAACAATATCGAACAGCATCAAGTCTCAAAATATGACACATCAAGTCCTCATTATGATCGTCCTATTTAGTGTGAATATTAACAGGTCTAATGTAATGTTGGCATTATTTATCCAGACTCTCATTTCTGATGAGCCTTAACAAGTACCAGCTTTTACCCATGACCTAAATTCATATTTGGGCTAAAATATTCATACATTAATTGAAATAATCAATGTGTTTTTCATATTCAGTAATGTCGCACCTTTAAATAACCCATGTTTTTGTTAACTTCATTGCTCAACATTATCCCATGTTCCAGAGTCTTTGCACAGAGACAAACAGATAAGACAAAACCAAAACAAAACTACAGCTGTGCAGCACACAGATAAGATGAGACAAAGTCAGACTGGGCTTCCCAAAGTATTTACTCTTCTATAATGCCATTAGAATCTATATGATGCCATTAGAATCTATATGATGTATAACTTCAAGACAACCGATTTCCATGAGTCTTCAGTTTACTATTCTGTCTACAGAATCTACACAGCCTCTTCCTCACACTATGCTGCCCGGTGTAGATTGTCTCCCTGCTGGAAACCTGCAAAGCTATTTTGTGTTTTTGTGAGATATTAGCAGCACTAGAATGTTGACTACACCGTTATCTGTAAAATGATATTATATGTCAGTAGATGTTTGACTGTGACTTCAGTTAGATGTAGATATAGCTTGAAAAAAATGATGTTATGTATGTCAGGCGCTAGACTATTGTGCTTAAGTAGCTAATGAGACATGTGGCTGGTTTCCTTTCCAAAAATACATTCTATTCAGTATTACCTATATATTTTTTCTTGTTGAATACGTTTTTTTCACAAGTACCTGGAGCTGACAATGGGTCTTGCTCAGAGACAGCAACACAACAAGGTTTAAACCAAAAGGTGAATATTTTTTAGAAATGTTAACAAACTATACAAAATACTTACACACCTGCTCATAAACATAACTCAGAATATTACAGATCTCATTTATGCTGGTGCATACTGAATGCATAATGAACATATAGCTTGTACAACAGAGTCTTCAATTAGAAATAAACATGTTTTATTTGTTGGTCAAATTTATGAAACATAATTAGAAAAGAAAAGAAGTTATATTGCTCTTCTCTAAACAGTTTATTAAATATGACAAAAGTATAGTTTATGTTAAAAATATTGAAAATTATTATTATGGAATATTAGGGCCATAAAGTTGAAACAGGTAAAGAAAAGGCATATTTAGCATAAGTAGCAAATTTGGAGACGATCCTCACCAGTTCATCTTCATGTGCCCTACCTGCCCAATGCAGAGCAATCGCCTGTGATAAAATGAGGTTACAATGAAGAAAAGATTATAATGGTTCTGATATTGGCTTTCATAGGCTGCCATAAATCATAATTATATCTTTAACAAGTTACTGGATATGAGGTGTCAATTTCAAATGACTTCTATTTTGGGCTTAAGTTGTGTGCGGTTGTTGTGTAGCGTCCTCAATGAGCGCATCCATGCCGCATGTGCCAGAGCTTTGACAGTCTCTAATCCCTATGAGGTTCAGGTTTCTATGACAACTGAGACGGCCTCAGTAACTGTGTCCCCACCGCCTCGCTTTGTTTATTGTGTATTTAAGTGTGCATTATAATTTCATTTAAGTCTATAGCTTTGTTGTTGTTGTTTTTGTTTTTCAGAAAATAACAAACCATTGAAGAACATTTAAATCCCATAAGAGAGGCCCTTTGCTGGATGCTCTCGTCATCTTTCTGTACTACAATGAGCCCAATATGTTTATAATTATTATATTTGAAAAAGGTTTTTAATATAAAATCTGTCTGAAACAGCGTATTTAATTTAACCAAATGGTTCTATTTTTTATTTCTGAATTCACTATCATTGTAATGCTACAGGGAGTATAGGATAATAGAGATATAAATGTTTCACTGATTTAAACAGGTTAAGGTTAAGGTGCACTTTATTATCCCCATAGGGAAGTCTGTCCTTTGCATTTGACCCATCTCTCAATGCCGCTGTGGCATCTTCTGTGGAGCAGTGGACCCATCTCCTTGATCTTGTCACTAGGCTTGGTCAGGACTACCTTAGCTGGAGGATTTGACCTATTGTGCATGTTTTGGGTTGATGGGAGAAACCAGAGAGAAACAGTAGGAAACTCCACACAGTATTCAAGAAATTGTACAGGGTGTCCATAAAGTCTCTTTACAATTTTACAATGTAATTACAAAGGCAAGTGATAAGATATATTAATTAGATTTGTTCTATTGTACTCAGTGTTTATAAAAGTTTGTAATCACATTGGGGTCTGCATGTTCATGAGATCCTCAAACAAACACTTCCAGACCGTTGGATTGGAAGGGATGGACCAGTTCCGTGGCCACCACGTTCCCCAGATATCTCACCTCTGGATTTCTTTCTATGGGGCTATGTTAAAGAGATCATGTATCAAACAAAGATATGGGACATTACTGAACTAAAACAAAAGATAACAGATGTGATTGCAAACATTGATGAGGCTCTGCTACAGTGAACAAAGCAAGAAATCCACTGCCATCTCGATGTTCTTTGTGCAACTAATGGTGCCCATATAGAGGTGTATTAATTGAGGTAAAAAAAAATTTAATACATTTTTTAATTGTAAAGAGACTTTATGGACACCCTGTATATTCTCGGTATTTGAGACAGTTGAATTTAATGTTCCCCAGATGAGCAGGAGAAGAGTGAAAGGGGCTTTTTTTTAACATATTGAAAAGGTCAGATTTCCTCTGGAGCCTACCAGGTGAAAGAGCATATGAAATGCACTGGGCTCGCCCACGCTGCCAATCACAAAGCTGTATGTGATGCACCTAGCTGTCACAAATGTAGGTTAGCACAGCCAGCCACGGAAACATGTGCCTGACAGCTCAGATCAGAGGGGAAGATGGAGTGCACAGTGGAGATAAGATGGAGACTTGAAAGGCACAACACTGCAAGAGCTGGGAAGGAGGTGCACACAGCCCATTAAATAAAGTGAAAGAGACCTCTTGTCACTTTTGTGAGTCAAGTGTCCCTAATTAAAAGCTGCGTGAAAGAGAAGTTCAGTGACACCATTTCTCCTGAGAGTGGAGCACACTCACAAACACCATGTTACATGTTCCTGCACTCAAGAGGGTGCACCATTCAAACAGGTTTAAGATGTCACAGAAAAACGTCAATACATAAGGACAGGATAATTTGTACTTGGTTGGTTTAATTTCTGATTCTTGTGGCTAACTGGCTGTTGTAGGTATTGTTAGTTAAAGGTATATGACAAATGGATGTGATTGCTTTTGTGACCATGGAACTATTTGATGCCAATTGCTGCATTTGCAGATAGAGTAAGGTGAACTTATCTGCCTTTATCTGTTGTTATGAACAATATAAGCTATGCTATGATGGTCATTTCAGTACGTGCTTGTGATGTTTCATTGTAGTGCCAACCTTACTCTCATGGCCCCCTGGGCAAGATTTCTGATGGCAGCCTGCCCCCCACCCACAGTCATACAGTCTAATATTGGGTACTTTTGCCAACACCTGTGTAGGTGTAGTGGGGTTGTCTGTTTTCCCCTGCTGCCCATGAAGTGCTCCTCTTGACTCTGCTCTTTGACCTTTGTGCCTACCTGTTAAATTAAAAATATTACAAACTAAAATGTTTCTTTGTGCAGTGCTGGTCTGGTTCCTGTATTGTTAAGGGTGGCAAGTTTGTTACCCGACACATTAAAAAGTATAAAGGTGAGCCTTTTCAGTGCATCCCTTCTCCTCTTGCAGGCTCACCTACACATATTACATTGTATATTTTGCTTTACTATAATTTTCTATAACCCTGTTTTGCCTGTTATATATTTTGCTTTATTACATTTCCTGTTTTGCATATTCACCTAGTTTTGCTTTAATTTGGTTACATTTAGTTTACCTGTTTTTGCTTAGTTTACATTTTGTATAGTTATTACATTTTGTTTTGCTCAAGTAGTTTTTGTCTTGGCTTTGATTTGGTTTAAAAGTCTAGTTTTGATTTAGCCTAGTTGAAACATTGCCTAGTTTTCATTTTGTTATAATTATTTTAATACTTTTTGTTAAACAACTGTTTGCACCTACTGGGTCAGTGCATAAGCCATTTTCTCCTTTTTGTTTCAGCGATGCTGGGTGCCTCCTGGTAGTTGGACCAGGCACATTGGTGAGGTCTCCCCACCTAAGCATGTGATATAATGTGTGTACTGGTTCATGAGTTAAGTTTTGCATATTTCATTTGCTGTGGTGTCTGCTGTGTCCACTGTGGTGAGTGCAGAATGAGGATATGGAACACGTTAGACTCACGTTCAGGTAACGCCTTTACTCAGTAACAGGAAGCTGGTACCACATGTGTAGCAAGGCATTAATGGTAGTCTGCCGCTACACCTCCTCCTTTTAGCTAAAGTCATACTTGTTATAAAATAAACTTGAACCGCCACCTTAACGTGGTGGAGGGGTCTGAGCGCCCGAATGATCCTGTTGTCGGGGGCTTCTTGCCCCTGGTAGGGTCCTGGGGGTCCTTCTTTACGATGTAATTTCTTTGCATCAGCAACTTCTTCTCATTTTGTATGATTTTGGAATGAATTTTGTTTGATGAGTCAAATATTAAGGCCAATAACATCGCCTGGATTGGCGTTACCGGGGCCTCACCCTGGAGCCAGACCTGGGGTGGGTGTTCATCAGTGTTCGTCTTTACATTAAAAAACTGTCACCCCTCCCTCTGTAACTGCTGCAGTGAGCCTCATCATTTTGGTCTTAAAATGTTCATATTGACCCGTTCTACATGATCCTTGTGTTTTTATTTCGCCATTGTGTCCTTAACTCAACATATAAACATTAATAACAGACGAATCAGGCGCCTTCTTGCTCCGGAGTCACTCCCGCTAGCGTTAGCAACAGGTTTGATTGACAGCGTTGCTAAGTTCCTGCTAAACCAGTGGTGCGGGAAGGGGCGATATCTTGAACAGCCTCTGCCGAACGCTACGGGTGACATCACACTCACTTAGTCCACTTCTTTATACAGGCCATGGGCGGGAACAAGGGAGCAGTCGCTACAGCTGTTTAATTAAAAAAAACAAAAAAACAAACTACCCACAACACCCTCAAAATGGACTACAATAAGCGCTCCTCATTCTCCTCTACTGCACTGATTTGAATGAAAATTTCAACATGAAAGTTAAATGACCCCAGTATATCTACGGATAAGCGCGTGAAGCTGTAATGACCCTAAAAGCTTTTATTTTTATTCTAATATAAAGTTTGGTGTATCCAGGTATTTGTATTGTTCTTTATCTGTAGACTACATAATGACATAAGGGAAGATCTGCTCACATTGTTTACGTTCCCGTGCACCGCTCTATGCTCTTCAACAGACGAACTATAGGACAGGATTTGATGGAATATTCGTTGGAACAGAGGACAGAGCAGAGGCTGTGCAGCTGATGGTGAGTCTGGAGAATATTTATTCTCTTTTGTGCATGGGCGCATATCGACATGTTGGAGGTGGTTTATGTTTAAACTTTACAGAGTCACAGATCTAGGCCTACAGTCTGTGAGGTTTATTGCAGTGCGTTTTGTTTTTTGTTTTTTTTTCAACAGCAGCATCTCTCATGTTCAAACCCAGGTTCAAGTGCACCGTCATGTTCAAATTTTCATTAAAATCAGTGCAGTGGAGGAGAATAAAGAGCGCTTATTGTAGTCCGTTTTGTGGGTGTTGTAGTTTTTCTTAAACTGTAGTGTCACGTGACTGCTCCTTTGTTCCCGCCGCTGGTTTTAGGATGGTCGGATTCTCGCAGCTGAAGCCCCTTCTCCTCTCTGCCTTGGACTCTTATGGTTGACCCCGTGACGTAGCTCCAAAGGTAAAGGAGTTAGAGGCTAGGAACTAAGATCTGAACAATTCTGAACGAGCCAAAGGTCTTTACTAAGTAACAGGAAGTTGATGGCAATATGTGTAGCAAGGCATTATGGGAATGGTAGTCTACCGCTACATTGAGAATAAGGTAGCGCCCCGGGGCACTTCCATCGAGAAGTCTGCTCACTGCCAGTGGCCCCAGCTGGTTTTTTGTGTTGGTATTTTAGCTTTTGTCCCTGTATTTTTATTTAAATAACCTAGGCTTATTTTAACTAATTAAACCCCATTTTAACTTTATTATAATAAAAAAGCTTAGTTTTTAAACATGAATTGTAGTAATAAATCCCTTAATATCTAAATTTAGGTTGTATAATTTTCATTTCAGCCTCCTTGATCTTCAAATTTATCAATTTTGAATAAAGATTTTAAATGTTTCATCACGTCTCTGTCCTTTGTGTTGTTCTGTGTTTTTTTAATCTGTAATTTGATTGTAACCCGTGGTTTCAAGCCCCCACCTACCCTCGGTCTTAGGCATTATTGAAATTACGGGTCAACACATTTTTTTTTTTTTTTTTCAGTAGTAAAATTTTTCAGTCATACATTGTTGGTGCGTTCTATAGCGCCATCTGGTGGTTTAAAAAATAACTGCTTCCTATGCAAAAGCGTTGACACAATGCAGGGCTCGTTCTGATTTACACATTAGTCACAATCATAGACTGGTCACAGTCTTTATGTGGTGTATGTGTGAACACACTTTAAAATTTCAAAAGAATGGAAAAGTTAATACAAAAATGGTAATGTAAAAAAAGCATTTTAGCACCGTTACCTTTCTGCATCATACACTTTGTTTAAGCTTCTAATTTTTATTCATGCACGTTATGTCAATTGACTTCTGAAGCTATTGTGAAATAAATACGTTTGTTATTTATATTGACAAGAGACAAGGCATTGAATGGAGCCAGTTTTTGTTTCAGATGGATAGGCCCAGCTCCTCTAATAATAATTTTACTCAAATATTCAAGTAAATTCAGCGTTAGCAATACTAGAGACATCAAAATACAATGGACAATAACAAGCTATGGACGATATGGTATAGAGAAGCCACGCCATTTATTTTTAACGGTCACTGTAATCATGACGTTTTACAGATTTGAAATGAAATTTTCCGGATAAATGACAAAAGCTTGAATTTACCACTTTTAAATGGGTATTAACAAAACCCCCAAAAACTCAGGTAACCCTTTTTTTCCATTTCTAAGCTGTTCCTGAGAATAGACCGACCTATAGGCAGATCACAAACTATGCCGTCTCAACTATACTTGCGCCACCAAATGGTAATAATAATAATAAAAATAATTATAATAAAATAATAATATTAATATTCATTACCTGAATAAAACACCCAAAACATATTTATCACACATTTTAATTTTGTTGGTTCAAGTAACATGGTAACATGGTAAACGGTTGTTAAAATAGTTTAAAAGTTGTGCCCCACAGCCAATAATGTTCCCTCTTGACACTATAAGGAGTGATGAGGTAAAGGAAAAAAATGAGGTTAGAAAATTCAAGTACTGCAACAGAACAGGATTTAACTATACACTCAAACTAAAATGTATTGCATTTCATGGTACTAGAGCTCCAACTGTCTGATACTTTCATCTTGTCCCAATGGAATATAGATGCTGCGTGGCCCATACATGAAGCAGAGAATTAAAATAAGTATGAGTAAATAAACATATTAATGTGGGAGCTCATGTGGAACCAGTTTGTAGTGAGCACCACATGAAGGGCAGCGCTGTGGCTCGCCTTCATGAAGCCAGAACCAAATCACTGCTGTGTTGTCTTCATCACCTAAGACACGTTAAACACAGATGAACATATTTAAAACATGCAAATGTCTTGATAAATCATAAAAGAAGCTAAATGTGAAAAGCACTCACAGACACAGCCGACAATCC
Source organism: Periophthalmodon schlosseri (assembly GCA_000787095.1). Classification (NCBI taxonomy): domain Eukaryota; kingdom Metazoa; phylum Chordata; class Actinopteri; order Gobiiformes; family Gobiidae; genus Periophthalmodon; species Periophthalmodon schlosseri. The sequence goes on along the minus strand of JACM01018494.1, from coordinate 27,447 downwards.
TCTTGTTACTGATAGAAGGAACAAGATGAGGGTCAGCCTTAGAGCCGGCATATTCCTTTGGCTTCATCATGTTGTAAGGATCCTACAACAGGGATGTGATAAATTCTTTGGCATATAGAACACTTCTATTGAAATCTCAAAGCACGGGTGAAATGGCTACAGATGAATAATCAAGAGAGGCCAGAGTACACAAGCTGTACATCTTGTACCAATAGGTTAATCTCAAACAAAATACGAGTTAAATCCATGACAGTACCGGACATTAACAAGCAGGTTACAAGTATTGGCAAAAATAATATCTGTGTTTTGAGGGGTTATCCTGTAAACAATAGGATTATATTTTTGCAATCTAGAAGACAGACGTGCATATAAAATGTCTTGGTAGAGGTATTAGCGTTGCATGTAATTAAATTGCCCTCAAAAGTGCAAGAACACTGCAAGCTTCTTTACTTTTGATCAGGTCTTTTGTAGTTCTTCAAAATTATGTTAACAGATGATTCATCTCTTGTTACAAGCGGTGCATTATACTCACATCTGGCTTCCTGAAGTATTCAAGTGATATATTAATTCATACCGTACAAAATAAAAGGTCAAGAAAATTAAATAACATACTGTTCCTTTTTCCATGGCCTTCATGATAACCTTCTCAAGACCAGTGGCCTGGTCCTGGTCACTGGGAATTCCTACAAGAGCAGAAAATTAATTAATACAATGCCACCATCAGTACTAGCACATGGTGCTAGCACATATAAACAATTGTTAAGTGGCGACTTGTAACATTAAGTGCAAACTTCAAACAGACATGAAAATGTACGATTATGAGCCAATGAATGTTTTGAATATACTACTTACGCAAATATATTGTCAGGAAGAGAACACCACTGACCACCTTGAAATGCTCATTTAGCAGATGAGATCTAAATTGAGCTTAGCAAAATTGTGCCGGATTTCCATTTACAACTAAACACCAGGCGGGGGGTAACTATAAGCATCTTATTACATTACATCTGAGTTATTTAGTAATAAGACATCCGTGCCGTTTTTAATACGCAAAGTAGAAGTTTGACCTCTCCAAGCGATGACAACTACAACTACTTAGCCACGCAATGCTAGCAGTCAAACGCCATCGTGTTGAGCGTTTAAAACAGCCATTTTCTAACATGTTAAAGTGTTTTGTCTGGTAAGAAATTCACCTCCAGCGGCCATAGTGCGGGTCAGAACGGGCACCGGGGCAGATCTGCATGTTGTGGCAGCTCTAAAAGCCGAGCGGAACAGTAACCTTGCAGCCATTTCTCCTTCTTTGCCGTTTCTCCTGTAGCTCGTACAGACGCATGATGATGACGTATCCTCCACTTTAATGGAGTAGGTGATGTGACGTCACGGGCTGCAATTAAAATTATTATAAAAACTGGCTGTGCTGGTGTACAGCTAATAACTAACTAATAACTGGCTTGAACTTTAATGGTATCATATTGACCCTAATTTTCAATTAAAATTTGAACATTTCATTTTTTGTGGTTACATGATAAGAATTTGGACTTAATGGCAATTAATGTAATTGTTATATATAATAATATTATTATTATTAATAATATTTGGCAAATTTTATATTAACAAAAGTACATTTTCTCCTACCTCTATGTTTTTTCCTGTTTGAATTAAACACATAGAATCTAACTTATCCACTATTTTCAAAAGCTTAAACTAAAAAGCCATATGAAGATTGTTTGTCTCTGAACATCAGCAGTGTAACTTTTGTTTGTTTGTTTTTTTCCCCATTTAACATATTATGTGTTTTGTAGTTTGTCATTATATGACTGTTCACAAAAAAATAAAAAGTAAAAATAAAAAAAATTGATTGATTGAAATGAGGTTCATGCATTCATGTTGATGCCATTAGACTAGAATCATTCATTCACAGGCTTATTTTACGAAGCTCTACCTTTTATAAAATCCTGCAACTCTCATAAGGTTACTGATATAATTCATTTACACTTGTGCACTTGTTAATCACTGCACCATCCTTATCTGTATTAGGCTAGGTATTGATTATGAGTCTGAAGGACTAGCATTAGATATAGGCTTGGCCTTAAATTTTTATTTTTGTTACAACTTTGAAAGTTATTCCAATATTTCACTGGTAATAAACAGGTTATCATACAGTTTTCTCCATATTTTCAAAATTCTCAAAATGCATACACCAGATGAGTATACATTATGTGTACGTGTACATTGTTGAAGTTATAGACGCTCTACATAATTAGAGGGGAACATTCCGTAGTGGCCATCAGGTCCAAAACCTTTCCACCAGCCTTCATCAATTATTTCAATCCCTGTTATGATGTCATCGGGGTCAAAGGTGATTTCTGTGTCATCGGCTGTGGGTTAATTTAGAAAATACAAAAATATTATGTCAGCAATAGACTACACAATAAAACAGTTGCAGTTGGTAGAAGTACATACCAGCTTGGTAATCATAGAGAGCTCTGGCAGTAATTTCCTGTCCACTAGCAGCCACATGGTTCTCTTCAGCCTTTTGATGAAGAGTGATGCAATATTAATATTTTTTTTCTAAATGATTAACAACTAATAGCTAATGCAATAACAATTTGCTTTTATTGGTGCTCACCGGTGATGTATATTTTATATTTTCATATAAATCCTCTGTTCCACTGTGACGATCTGAAAACAATGTAAATTGAATTAATAGCCCATATTATATATGAAATCTCCATTTAAAGCATAGGTCTATAAATTTTACTAATCTGAAGTTGATTCAGCATGTATTCATGAGCAAGGGACCAATATACCAATATCATTATGATTTCATAAATAGGGTGGGATTAAACAAATACTTTGAGACATGTTTTGTGCCCTTCTTCATTCAGTCTGCTTTCTCATGAAGTACATGACTACAGATTTGGAGTTTTTCTCCTTTATGTTGACTATAGTACGATGTTAGGATGTTAGATCAGGAAGGAGGCTAAGAACACTTTCTTCCTTTCTGTCATTGGACACCTGTCACTTTATAGCACCGGTTACTGTCACTTTAACAAGTGTAATTAACCTACTTGCACTGCTGTTCCACCCTATATTTTGTATATGTACATCAAAGTACATTTTTTACCTTATTTTAATGCATGCCCTTATTTTTATATTTTTTATATTATCATAGTTTGTATTATTATTCTTTGCTTAATGTTGCACTATAACACCAAACTGACAATGCCAATAAAAGTGAATCTGATGTTTGCAGTAACATCACCTGGAGTAGTTTCATCCGCATCGTCATCAAACTCATCAGACCACTCTCCTTCCTCGTTGTAAGCTGTACTCAGTCACACACACACACACACACACACACAAAATACACATCAAAGTATAAATCAATCAGTATAAAAGTTGAGTGGTTTTAACCTAAAGATGAATGCGTGTGGACCAACTCAAACCTGCTGAGTGTTCTGGTGACCGTATGAACACTAGGGGGGTTGGTGACATCCCCTGAGCAGGTGAGTAGTCCTGCTCTGGTGAGGGTGGTCTGACACGGGACATGGGGGAGAGAGGGGACTGAGGGCTGGGGGAAGAGGCTCGTTCAGGATTCACAGAGATTAGTGGAGCAGGAGAAGCATTGTACCGTGGCTGCTCTGGAACCTCAGTGTTCTTCTGATACAAGAAGTGACTCTGCAGTTTACCTTAGACAACCAAAGAAAATATGAGACGGACCAATGGTGAGGATTTCATTCTAAGATCACTCTTGTTACCGGGTGTGGAAACTGCAGTACTGGTTGAGTTGTTTCCATCAAAGCTCTGCTCTCGCTGCTTAAAAATATCTCTGGGGTTGAATGATCTTTGAGAAATTAAAGATTTTGCTTCCTATAACAGACAAAAAAACGTTTATAAAATGGTATTAATATTGATGCAAATCACTGCACACTAATGGGGCAGAAGACGAGAAAGTAATTTCAGTTATACGTAGTGCACACTCACGTTGGCTTTCTGTACGGATGCTGCGTGACTTATTCCTGTTCTCTTTTCCTCCTTTATTTCGAGACTCTAAAACCAGTAGTTTTTTAGAAAAACAAAAAAACAAAAACATGGAAAACAAATTCAGAAATCACTTACCTGGCGCAGTTGTTCCTGTTCTCTCTCTTCTTGCGCTCTCTGTATTTGATGCATCCTACAATAACGTCAAAGAGTTAGCTTGAGTAAAATTATCAACCAAAAAATTAAAATTAGCCTATCATATTTCCTTTTTTCTTGTGTTGTTAGTCTGTAAGTGTTGGTGGTCCTTCCTCTCACCAACAAATGTAATGTATAAATGTAATGAAATGTGATATCCTCAGTCAATGCTTATATGCATGTTCCCATCTGAATGTCGAGGATAAGTCGTGCTATATTCCCACATTGCCAATAATAATTGGTTGGTCAGAATCAGAATGACTTTTATTCATCCCCAATAGAAAATTCTTGAAGGGGTCTTTGGGGGACTGGGATATACCTTGTGACACCTACATGCCTTCTTTTTATGGCCTAATGGTAATGCAATTATAAAACCAAAATAAAATGTTAATAGCAAAAAACATTGGCTTCATGTGGTTGCAGAGATAATATATTCAGTGTTATCATGTGGTGGTGTGGCGTTCATACTTCTCTTGTTCGATTTCTCGGGCTCTCTCCTTCGCCCTCCTCTCTCTCTCTCTGGACTGGCGTTCCTCCATCTCTCTCCTCTCTGTCTCCAGCTGCTGTCGCTCCTGCTCTGCTCTTTTGATCTCCTCTCTCTTCCGGATTTCCTCATCTTTCTATAGGAAAATTACATTATATTTTTCAAGATTCCAGTTATGGTTATTCAAAAGGTGAGATTTCGCATTCCAAGTAATACCTGTGCTTTGACCCAGAAGTCGTCTTTGTTGATATGTTGTATTTCCTCTACTGCATTGACTTTGCGATACACTGAACCCTGTGGTGTAGTAGAAAGCACTTTAAGTTAGTGGCTCTTTTAGTCTACACGTATAAGTTTGTGTGTCTTCAGCTCTCACCACAGACCCTCGGGGCACATCCACATATCCTGCCTCTTTATGCTTATGGAAGTTGAAGCTGGCACCAGAGGCTTTGGCCACTTTGTCTAGGATAACCTTAGGCTCCACATCATCTTCATCTCGAGCATTAATTGTCACATGGGCTCCCTGTAAGTACATAAGGCTGTCAGTAACTAAGACCAAAACAAATACAAGTGAAATTACACTTTTATATTGAGGGCATGATGCAACTGCATTTACTTAAAGTGAAAATGATACCACTATTTGCATTTATTCTGTCTTTATGTGATAAACTGCAGTGGCATGGGCCTCACGTGTATGTGAAGGTAAGTCATTCAATACACATTTGGGCTCGGTCATATGTAATAATGCATTGTATATTGTGGTATATGTCAGTATAGGCCTTCTCTCCTTTCCCCTCAAAAGCAGTGGTTAAGTTGCTATAATGTTCCCCATATGGTTAATTACTGCTTATGTAGGGCAAACTGTACTACTGTAAGAAATGAAAACATTTCTACTAATTTGACTCACCTTAAGGAAGTTGGCCATGGATAACACGTGGTTAGCGCATATTCCTTTTCTTGAGGTGTTCACTCCTTCACCTGTCTACACCCAAAGTCACTCACTAAGCAGGAAGAATATATTTTATAAGCTTGTGTGTAAATTATGATTAATATTTCTTACCCAGTTTATGAGAACATATTTTGGCAGACCAGAGTTTGGATCCTCGACTCTACAGAAGGCGTACATGACCTTTCCACTGTTGAATTCTTCTACCATCTCCTCCAGACCTCCATCTGTACACAACACCCTATTTAGTGCTCATTTACAAACAAATTTTAGCTGTCCAATGGTCGCATCTTACCTCCCTTTTCTGCAAGCCGTATGTCATTACTGTTTCCTTCATAGGTAAACAGCGCCCTGTGAGGATATGACAAATATATTCAAGAGTCTATTCCAAATATTTTGGGTTTCATAAAAAAGTACTCACCAGTTTGTACCTGACTTTCCATCCAGTACGTCTTCATAAGCTGCCATCAGCTCCTTGCCATTCTTACTCAGATTGACAGCCATGATGACCAAGTGTCATCAACTGTTCAGGGAGGTTCAGTTGTCTTTACTCTCAGCAGCTGAAATAAAAACAAATGAGGATCCAATACCCTTTCTCGTCTGAGTGAAACTGAATATATTTGTATTTCTAGACAGCGCTCTGCTTCTTGTATGTGTCGGACCAGTCAGGGAAGAACTCTAAACCTGATAAACAGCATTCTTGATCTCATGACTCAGCATTGGGCTAGTCTAAATTCATTCAACTAGCAGGGTCATGCAAACCAGTGAGAGTAATCCAAATGCTGGGAGTATTAAAACACTTACTAACCACTTGAGACAGTAGAATTTCATGCACACCTCTATTTGAACTGAACTCACAATTCAGTGTTAGTGTATCTGAATTAATCATCATCAGCTGGAAAATGTATAGAAAAATAATATAGCACATTTTAAAGATTATTTTACCTGTATTTCTACAATTAAAAAAAAATCTGCTCAAAAATTCTCGCGGTAAAAATGTCAATCTTAAAAACCTCGTGTAACCACTAGATGGAGATAAATCTTTTCACATTCATAAGGAAGAAACTATGCATCACCAACTCGTGATTTACCTGAAGTGCAGCCTGACCACGGAGTCTGACACTTTATGATGCTGTTATTATACCAACCTTTAGACAGTTGTGGTGAGTAATGAGTGTGCCATTATATCGTATATCCACTGTGTGTTGAGTGTATGTCAATTGCTGCCTATACTAACATTTTAGGGAGTAAATGTTTTTGATAGTACAATGGGGAGAATTTTACACTATGGGGGTCCAGCATAGTGTCCTAGTTAACTGAAAAAGTAACATGTGAGTGCCCTATTAACCCGACAAGAGCTTCATGTGTAATATAGGCTACATTTTGTTTTATCTTATTCACAAATGGCCCACAGTTATATGTTCACTTCAGTCCAGCTCTGGCTCCTTGTGGTTCAATTTGGGGGAATTTCCTCTTCTAACATCCCACCCTGCTTTGTGTTCCCTTTTGTTTCTTATGTGATGGATGAATCGATGTCACCAGGGGGCTTTTCCTCATGGTGGACACACTATACACCCAGTGCTTTGTTGTTGAAGCTGTAAGTTAGAAATAAAAGTTTGTAGTCCTGCAAAGTCACAGATATAATATTACTCCTGTACTGGAGTTTCTGGATTTTTTTTTTTTTTTTTTTGTGTGGGCGAGACGTATCAGTTGTAAGGGAACATAAGACTAACAATTTTCAATATTCAAATCATAGTGATTGTTGAGTGATAAAAAGTACATGTCTGTGTAATCCCTCAGTCATCAAGGTATTAAAAGTACATGACGACTTTTGAATTTGCTCTCCAAAAGTTATGGTTATTCTTTTCATTTAATTTGTTGATTTACAAGTTTGGTGGGCAAAAAATTAACCATTCCATCTTAATCAGGGTTTTCTAGGGATCCTAAACACTGTGTAGATGCAAGATTGTTTAAAAAATATAGCTACTGTTTGTGACTGCAGTAACTTGAGCTCATTTAACAAAAAATAAGCAAATGTAAACCATTGTAAATTTTGGATAAGCAATTATAGCAAACAAAGGGGTCTTTCAAAACTGTTTCATTTCCAAATCTGTATTAAAGTCTTATCTGCAAACCTTCAACCTAAGATACTGCTTTGGATATTTATAGAAACTTCACTGGTTTAGGTCACAGCTGACAACCTTATCTTTACTGTTTTCTGTATATCATGTTACATATGTTGCATAAATCAAGCCTGGCTATTCAAATTGGGCCAGTTTATTAATAAAGAACAATTAGCACATGGATCTGGTTTTACCCCAGGTGACTTTCCGGCCAGGGGACCAAATATCAGCGACCTGCCCAACAAGCCTTATGACACCTAAGTGCTCTCATGATTAACTCTGGCCTAGGGCGATCACAGCCAAGCTGGGACAAAATTGTGTCAAAAACCATGTTGACTTTCAGACTTTGTATTTTTGTCCTTGTCCTTCCAAGTGTTAATCCAATTTCCCAGCCCTACTATCTTGTTGACAGCAATTTAATTACACTGTGTTTTGGCTCCATGTAGCACATACAAACAGACACAGTTAGGTGGGCCAGCGGATAATAATGATCCTATTAGTAAATGAATGGGAGATTGATGGACTCAAGCTCAAGAGCAAATTACCCCTTAGGCCAAACTCCCCCACCTCCCTTCCCCCCACCCTGACTATTCACTGTGTGTCACACACCCTCCCTCTCCTGCTTATCTGCTCGAGCTGTCACAGGTATCATTAACATTTCCCTTCACACTCTGGCCTCCCTGCCACTCACCAGATAGCTCCAGAGATGTGCACATTTGCACACACACATACTTACATTCCAGTCTCTCTGCAAATGCAGAGAAGTTTCTCCAATCTTCTCTGAGTGTTGGACATTTTGAAAGAGGTTTAAGATCCAGGTGCACATTGGGGCTCAATCAGGCAGCAGCTGTCCTAAAGCAATAACCTTACTCTACAGCTGCCCATGACATCACTACAGAGACATTTACAGAAACATACTGTACGGTCAAAGCTCAGTTGGACTTTTAACAGGAGACAAAAGAGGAGGGACGCCATGATCATGAGTGCACATTTTAAAGGTGTGTGAAAGTTCCTCACAGGACGAGGGACTTGTGAGTTGGGTTATATATGTTAAAGTTAAGGTTTACAATGTCTCATTTCCTCACTACTGTAACGGTGTGGGTGTGAAAACAACACAGTCATTCTAAAAACACAGAACAAACAATCACACACCAAACAAAATAAATTGCCTGTTACAAAAAGAAGTGTTGGAGGCTAAAAGCAACAATAACAAAAACTCCAGACTTTATCAGAAGTCATAATTATTATTTGCATTATTTGGTGCATTTTTCATACAACATAATATAACATTTTTCAGGGTAGACCAATGTACTGTATGTTAATACATTTAGTTAGACATAACTATTCACTTCCCTCATCAGTATTTCATAACATTTAACCTTTTCATATTTGCTTCACTTCTGTTTTTTCTATATATATTTAACTATGGTAATTTCTTTCCTAGTGCATTTAACATTCATTAACACTAAAAATGAATGCATTTTTCTAATTTGGGTGTAAAAATATATTGGTATATAAACATACACATAATGCTACCTCTTGCAACTCAATTGTGTTCCCTGTGGAGAGCAGCCTGGTGGTAATTAGGATCCATTACCTCACAGCCCCCTTCGGTGCGACTCTGTGTGCTTTCTTCTACAGTCAGAGGCACTTTTGCATTTCTCTTTGTTTGCCCATTAATGGGTCTCTTTTCATTACCTTTCTACTCACCTGGCCTTGTTATTTACTGACTTGCATATGTATATGTCCTTTGACTGTTTGGAAATTTTACATTTGCACATAAATTGCACATATTTTTTTTACTTACTCACAAGTTCTTCCCCATGTAAAGTAACTTATTGCATCACTGACCCTTTGTCACATACAATGTTTGGAGTGCATTGAGTGGTCTCTACACTGTAAAATCACTGACACATTCATACCATCCAGTTGGCTTTTCAGGAAACAAAAGAGGGATTTAATTTATACCAACACGCTCACATCTCCGCACTCTCCCATGAACAAATGTGGTACATAGACACACAAGCAAGCTTTTGTCACGGTGTGTGCGCAGTATGGAGCCCAGACTGAAGAGCTGCAGTTGCACAGTACTATGGTGACACCCCTGTGCTTCTTCACTTTTCCCAGTTCTGCTCTAGGCAAAATGAGCTGCTCTTACTGGCCCTGAGCCAAAGACTGGGGCTCAGTGTAATCCCCTCAACACTGATATGCCCAGCTGCTGTGTATGTGTCAGGGCTGCTCACTAGTTACGTCTCAACAACATATTGCACTTTTTCCACAACAGTCAAGTGGCTATTACCAAGTAACAAGACTGTAAAGTGCTCATTAGTTATTTTATCTCAGTACTACAAACCATTCACTGAGACAGATTGACTCACATTCAGTTAAAGGCCTTTAGCCTCTTTTCCTGCCTGTTATATTAGAAATGAAACTGGAGAAGGTAGGCTGTACCCTGAATCCAGATGTGGTTACATTTTAGGCCTATTTAATGGAGTTATTTACCACACTATATCCTGTAAAAATGGCAAAGGTGCCGTAACATTAAAATACTTAACTAAATACTGAATTCATTTCCACACATTATGTACTACACATTAAGTTGTTTATGTCACAGTATAAATATATGGTTCAGACTTCCTAGTGTTTATTGTTGCACGGCTGTCCTATTGTTGCATAAGTTACCACAGTGCAGTGTAATGTAAAATCATGCATTGATAGACATAACACATGTTTCCTTGCATCCTTACAGCTGGTCACGGCTTTGACCTGTGACTGGCCCTTATTGTGCTCCTCAGCTAGAACAGCAAAGTCATGTGAGAATGATCTTATTACTGAGTTTTGGTAGTCATACTCATACTCAAGTTGACTCTGTGCCTCTCTGTCTAGTCCAAAATGGGACTGAACTTATGAGTAAAGGGAAAGGTTTTCGGCACCAGTACAGGTCATGGCTTTATGATAGCGTTCATTTTTTATTTATCTTTTTCCTCACAGATAACAGAGCCAAAACAAGTCTGTCATCTACTCCTTTAAGTTGGAAAACTCTTCTTTTTCTTTACCAGCTCCTTCCTCCCTGGTCTTTGTGTCTGCTTTGCACAGAAAGGAAACCTGTTGTGCCTGTTTAAAGATCAGTGTAGTTGGGGCTGGCCTTGTGAAAACGTGCTGTACAACTGTTCCTGGATCTGTAAAGACTCTCCCGTCTTTTCCTTAGCACTGAGCCCCCGCCCCGCGCAGACCGACAACCATCGCCAGTCTTTTCCTTCCACTCCACTTGAGAAACAACCAGCAGCATATTGCTTTCCCACGCCTCCATATTACGGACAGGCAATCAAAAATCCACCACAAGGAATGTATCACGCGGAAACGGACACTTTAAACATCGTATGCGGGCTTTACGTGTGACTTTAAACTGGAAGGACGATGCAAGAATCAAACAACAAGGCAAACAGGGCCTCTGCTATTCCCACCGGACTAGACTAACTGTGCGCAAGAAAACTTTTTCCCGAGTGCAGACGCACACTACTACTCCGCTTTTTTGTTTTACCAGCACGGGTTTACTTCTGGATTATTTGGTAATCCGTTTCCTTTGATTTCACTACGTCGACATTTCAGTGTCATACTTACATATTTCTCGGCAAAATCTCATTTAATGGATTTAGCGTCACCGCACATCAGAAATCCAGAGGACGCGCAGGTAGCATCTAGCTTAGCCTGTTAGCTAGTGTTTTTTTAAACGTACACAATAACAAGAAAGTTAGTGCATTAACACGAACATTTGTCATCATGTTGTAAGACCAACAATTTATCACACACACGTTTTTCACCCAGTCGGTTTGACGATTGGTTTGTTTTACAAAGTGTTGCGTAAAACTCGGTGGAAGTCAGATTAGCCAGTCCAGCTAGCGTCCAAACATGCCGCAGATGAACGGTGGAGACGGGGATGATTTGGGAGCAAGTGATGAACTCATTGCCTTTAAAGACGAGGGTGAACAAGAAGAAAAGAGAAACGTGTCTTCAGAACGGGACTTGGACGATGTCAAGTCTTCTTTAGTGAATGAATCGGAGACAAACAGCAGCTCGGATTCAGAGGTAAAAAGTGAAAAAAAAAAACTTTTGCCCCCTGCCACTTGTGGATAAAATATTCTCCTGCACTATCTGATCCCCAGGCTTTGTTTACATTACTGTATGTGTGGTTTCTCAGCAGGCAGACAGACGCCCAAAGCCCAGACACGATTTGGAGAGCAGAGCTAGACAAAGTCAACTATTTCAAGAAGGTAATAAACACTGAGCACGCTTGTGGAAATGGTGTTATCGTTTGTCCCTCAGAGTTATTTGTGCCACTCATGTTTCCGTCGTTGACTGTACAAATAAAGTTTCTCAACATTTTTTTTTACAGCACTGAGGAGACAGGATGGGAGTTTGTTCCAGCCTTCCCCATATGCCGGCTATCCATTTTTTATGATACCAGACCTCTGCAGCCCCTATGGAGCCCTCACACCAAGTGCACGACCAGTAAGTATATTCTCCACTGTAACCATTCCCACACTGGCATTTGTATTTATTTTTTTGTTCCCTTTTTGAGTAGTTTATGATGCGCTTACATCATACAGATTGAATCGTTCAACCTCAGTTTACCCAATGCACCATCACACTGCTTTACTTTGCAGGTGTATTTTTTTGCAAATTGAGACCTGGATACCATTGCTTCTTCATTGTCTTCTTGAAACCTTTTTTCTTCTGTGCGCATGCATTTAGTTTGTGGGTGTGTGTATGACTGAGGAGATGGCAGTGAGCCCAGGCAGCGGCCTGTTATGATAAAGTGGATTGTGATGGTACAGGGTTAGACAGGCCTGGACAAAGTCTCCTAGTGGAGCTGCCTGCCTGCAGCGGGAATAACCTCACATCACAGCTACACTCCAAACTTCAGGAGCTGCAGATTAGCTGCTGTAGCCAGCAGGCTTGACTGAGTTTGCCCAATTTCCCATTCCCTTGAGTTTTATGACAGCTCAGATTATATATGGATGTTAGTTGCTGGTATAATCCTGTAACTCTCATGGACACTAATCTAAAATGGTTTGTTGACACAGCTAAGTATTTCCAAAGTTTGCACAATATATTTGAATGATTATGGTGTCTAGTAACCATTTGTTCTGACCCAATCATTTTAGTGAATTATGATTTGTTAAAGCAGCGTTATGAGTGGCATGTAGCTGTTGAAAGGGCAGTGATTGTCATTCATTGGCACTCATTTGTGATTCTGTTTTGCTTTGAGAGTTCTTTCCTCTGTGGATTTTGCCCAGACACACATGTGGGCTAAACACACAGAGCGTGGGCCACTCACACAAACACCTGCATTCCTCAGCTTTGTATGGCCCTCCCCTTGTGTTAGCTGCTTATTGTTGTCATTAGGAGCTGAATGGTCCTAATGCATGGCTCCAGCAGGGGGATCGTTACATCTCATTATGCTTAACACGCTGCCACTGGCATCTGACTGCCTGCTCTGTTTGTCTGTGACCAGCGTGAGCCCAGACTGCATGTTGCCTTGAGACAACACCGCGATTCCTCCTCTTCCTCTCCTGCGCAGGCCCTCCCTCGCGTTTCTCTTTGCACAATGGAGACTTTGTGTACTTTTCAGCTATCCCCGTGTGTGTGTTAGGTGTGTTTATAAGAGGGAGAGAGGAGGAGGAGATGCGTCTGCCAGTCTGAAGGCGAGTCAAGGTAAACAAGCCATCGTTAGTTGGCGCTACCTGAGCCATAATACAGGCTGTTTACTGTACTCTTCTAGCCAGAGCAGGAAGTGGTAGCATAGTCTTATCAACCAATCAACCCATCTGCCTATTTTGACTGACCTCTACACATATAAAACTAAAGGCCATCAGCTTCCCAAATGCAGTATGGGTAGAGAAAACTGATTCCTATTGGCATCCATTCAGAGGCTGACCCATTAAATTTGGCATATTAATCACAGCATTTTTATGCTGTCTCTCATCCTTCAGCTTGTTCTTCTTCATAGATTTAATAGCTAATTTACTCAAGACAAGTATACTGCAGCCTTTTCGTTTTATAAGTTATTTTGTATAGGCTTTATTAAGCGCCTAGTAGCTCACACCTGACTAGCAGTGAATAGCTGACTGGCTGAGGAGATAAGCTATCTGGTATGTGTGTGTGAGGCGGGTCCTGCTGTAGATCATGTGGGCTTATATCTGCTTTATTTTCCCAACAAATCAAACAAAAAAAATCTTTATTTTCTAAACAAGAAGTATTTTTTGCTGCAAAGCAGAACAATCCCACAATTTCTCTGTTTACTTGACATTGTCTGAAGAGTCTAAAATTACCCAGAGGATGACCCTGTCTAAAAAAAACAGGTCTCAACATACACAATGCATACTGTTTGAACTTCATCCCTTATGTTTGTCTGTAGGCAGGATTCCGGACAAACATTGGGTTAGATTTGCTCCAAACTATGTTGGGATTTTAGTCATGTGGCAGGAGGAACTAATTCTCCTCTTGGTGCACATTTTCCTCTCAATAAATCATTTCGCAGCAGCATAATGGTTTGAGAAATAACAAGATCACCTGAAAAGTTCTCCAAAATTTAAACTTAGAGCTTAAATTATTCTGTGTTTTATATTGTGTCTAAAAATCTTAGTTTCTGATTCTAGTACTGACAACCAAAGGTTTTCCACAAATTTGTCAATTCTGTTAAAGTTTAAGTCACTTTTAGATTTGGGATGCACGATCCAGCTGTTCAGTTCTGATTCCGATACTACGGCTTTAAGCATCTGCCGATATCCAATTTCAACTGATACCAGTGCACAGACAAAACAGCATTTATTTCCTTAAAGGAAAAATAAGCCACCAGTAAATAGTCATCAACATATATGTCCAACCAGGATATTGGCTGAACCTATATTTAGAAGCTGATTTGATTGAGCAAATTTTTCAGTGTTTGTGCCAATATCCGATACCAGTATTGGATCAGCGCATCCTTACTTTAGATGGATCTTCCTTTGTGATTTCTTTGAGACAGGAAATCAGATGTTTGCTAAGGTGGTGTAAATTTTGTAAAATATTATAGGGGCATATGAGAGGCTTATTACCAGACGGACTAGCTCTGACAAGAACAGAGAAGGTTGTCAGATTGATACTCAGATACCAATTGATACGTATAGTATCAAAACTCTTACTCCTTTGAACAGGTAGAATGATAAAAAAATCACTTTTAACGATTTGGATTTCTATCATTGAAATCTTTAAATTTGAGCTTGAAACTTCTGTATCGTGACAACACCAGGACCAAGGACCAGTTAGTTCCAAAGTAAATTAAAGTGAATTGTCAGGCTGAATAGACGTAGTATGTGGTGGCCTTCGTTCTTTGTCTTGCAGCTAACTCTGTGCTCAGTGGAGTGTTTTGTAAGCAGCAGTAAGCCTAATAACTTTCCCTCCAGTCACACACTGATTTTATGCTTCCCTCAGTAATAGACTGTGATTGTGCTGGTGTGTGTGTGACTGTGTACATTGATTCGCCTGGTATTTTCAACAGCTGGATTCAGTTAGCACTCAGCCAGAGCTTCCTCAGGCCTGTGGAGGTGGGGGCTGCGCGGTGTAGCAGCGACGTGCGCTTCTTTGTGGTGTGTCTCTCCGTAAGATACAAAAAGTTTGACTTGTAGCATGAGTTTCTGTGTTTCACTGTTTGTCCCAATAATGGGATGGATGCAGTTTGTTATGATTTGAATAATTTGTTATATAGTTAGTGGCTGGTAAGATGTGTCTTTTGTGCAAAAGTAGAAGGTCAACAAAATGGAAGAATCAACACGGAATCCAAATGTGCTTCTGTTAAAACAAAAGTAGTTATAATGTAACTACAAAGTGGACTTTATTTAAACCAACAGATTTTACAATATCAATTCCATCTCAGGCAGTGCTGTTGTGGGTTTTCAAAAATATGAACATTGTTGACAATAACACAATGTTGACAGACTGTTTGACCAAACACATAAATAACTCAGAAAGCTGCCTCTTATTGTTGAGACTTTGCTTGGTCCTTGAATGAGCCAAATTGTCTTATGTAATCTATTGTAAAACAGAATTAACAACCACAGCAAACATGAGAGTGTGGTTTGAGACGGTGAACCCTCCCCCGGTCTGTCTGCTGAAAACTTGACTAACCATTTGTCATTATAATGCTATGGTCTCCCAGTGGCTTTATAATCTGCTTAGTAATGTATCAAGAACAGAATACCAGAGGGTAAAATATTGACACTGGGCACCCTGGAGAACATATTCTAGGGGCACAGAGCTGTCCATCTCTCCTCTTGTCCAGGGTCAAAGGCTAAAGTCTTTTGACGTCACTCACAGTTGAACGAGCACCAAAGACCCTTTTTAAAGAACTTTTGTGCTGAGGTGGGGGTTCCCTGCTCCAGACAGCTTGGTCAACAGTAAGACCCTGGTGTTTTTTGGCAGGCTCGGCCCCTCTGTGTGCGCGTGTGTGTGTGTGCGCGCGTGTGTGCGCGCGCATGTGCGCGCGCGTGCGTGTGTGTGTGTCCATGTCCATGTGTGTGTATGTGTGAGGTATGGAGGTGGGGCACGGTCTTCTGGTGGAACTCTGTCCTTTGTCTGACTCACTATAATGTATACACAGTCTGAGCAAGCAAACATGTCTCCAAACCTAATAATAAATGCTGCTCTAATTTTATTGCAAACGTTTTCAACATTAAGACACACAGATATGAGCCATGATCATCTGTGTTTATCTAAGCAATCTTTGCAAAGAATGTAAACATGACTGAAGCTTAGCAAACTGCACATTGTTATGTGGCATTGATCTGAGCCGATAGGAGATTCCTGTGACTTGTACCTCTGCGTCATTTTATATGGCCACATCTACACATTCAGAAATGTACAATCGCTGTCCAACTAATAATAATAATTTACCAATTATGTTATTTATTATGCACCGCTTTACGTAAGAAAATAGAATAATACAAATATTATAGCAAGATTTGATAGGCAAATGCAGCTCTCTTCATTGGAAAGTAATTTCCTTTTAGTCGGGTGGTCACCTCAAACAAAATATCGGCCTCAGCTGCTGGAGCTTCAAGGCCTATAGCCAATACGCCAAAGAGTGCAAGAGTCTGATTATTTAAAAAACCTCTTGAGTTGTACAAAACTGTTGACAAATACAGAAGGTAGATACAGGATTGACTGTTGTCATTATCTCCACAGTATCTGCCGTTCCAGTGGCCTTTGCTTGATGTTCCTGGAAGAGCCACAATAAGAGACTCTGCAACTCCCACTCACCTGGTAAGAACCACTGTTCAGAAACTGCAGTTAAGAGAGCTAGAGCCAATTTTGAATATACAATACAAATATTTCTGATTATGGGTTTATTGACCTTAAATTTCAGATTGATCAGATTAAAATGAGTTGTTGTTGTATGACGTTCCTTGTATTAAGTGTATTAACCTGCCACCTGCTGGACAAACGTAACTACTGCAATAATCTTTGTGTTTGTCCCGTGCAGTCAAATAATGTGCCCGTGGTGCAACATCCCCACATGCCACATCTGCATCCCCTCCTCTCCTATAGCCCCGAGGCCTTCTCCCCTCAGAGGGCCTCCCCCGGCTTCTCTCCTGATGCAGGTAAGGACCATCCTCAGGAAATGTAATAATCAACCTCTAAAATCATTGCAGTTATTCTTACTTTTACTTCTATTTCTGCAGGACTTTCACGAACGCCATGTTACCCCATGTCACCAGGTGGAATGGCTCAGATCCCACACCCTCTTGGATGGCTGTAAGTAAGATAATCTTATTTTTCAAACAATAACTGCTATATCTATTTTATATTAATTTCTGACTTGTCCCTTAGGCCTGGACAGCCCATGTATCCTCTTGGAGCTGGTAGTTTCTCACCGGCGGCCCTTGCTATGAATGCTTCTATGTCAGGGTAAGTTTGTCTGGTCCCTTGTTTAATTTCCATGTGCTCTCATATGACGTGGTTGTAAGTTGTGTCTTTTTGCAGTCTTGTGTCTGGCAGCTTTCCTCCACGTTTGGTCCCTACACCACAGTCGTCCATCCCGCACCCGGCCATCGTCCCAACAGTGAAGCAGGAGCCCGGAGTCTGCAGCCAGCAAGGGTGCACATTGTTTTTCTAACACTGTTATTAATGAACGGGACAAATGTCTAATTTTTCTATTTATTTATTTTACAGGAAACCTGTAGTTGAGCCCCAGACAGAGAAGGAAGATGAGAAGAAGCCTCATATTAAAAAGCCACTCAATGCTTTTATGTTGTACATGAGGGACGAAAGGCCCAAAGTAGTGGCTCAGTGCCAAGTGAAGGAGAGTGCCACCATCAACCAGATACTTGGACAGAGGGTGAGTCATTTTAGTCAATCATTCAGTGAGTTATTTGCAATTGTCTTTAAAATTCACAATATGGTTTGCAGATCCTAACATTTTATTGTCTTTACAGTGGCACTCCTTGTCCAAAGAAGAACAATCTAAATACTATGAAATGGCACGTAAGGAAAGGCTGATTCACTCAAAATTGTACCCAGGCTGGTCAGCCAGAGACAACTATGTACGTTCTTTTTTTTAATACTATGTTATTACTGTGTGGGGCTGTAATCCTTAAGTCGATGGTGTCTTAGTCGACCAAAATCTATATTGGTTGACTAATCATTTTAAGATTATAAGGATTTATATGGGACAACAACAGATGGGAGAATGTAAGGTGTTGGCTGATGATGTTGGAGTTCATCTACATTATACATATTAATATATCATTTCCCAGTACTTCTTTTAGCATGAACTCCCGTGCAGTCAATATAATGTTGCATCATTGTACTTTGTTTTGTTTTTATAGGGTAAAAGAAAAAAGCGTAAGAGAGCAAAGAGTGAAACCCAAATTGAAGGTAAGTCCATGTTATATTATTCATTGTGGATTCATAGTGATGGCGTTTGGATGTATTTGGTGAGTTTGACCCATGTGTGTGCTGTCTTCTACAGTGCCCTCTGCTGGTTCTGCAGAAGACTTCTCCCCGCAGCCCAAAAGGCCATGTGGACCTAGCGACTCTGAGGAAACCCTGAGCCCCATGTCCCAGCCTCACCAGTCAGTCTCACAGAGCACCCTGGGACACTCCCACAGCCGCACACACCACACGCAGCCACACGCCATCTCTCACCTGACGCACACTCACCTGTCCCAGGCAAGCCCCGCCTCCTCCCTGGACTCTCCGGCCACTCCCACCACAGCTCTGGCCTCCCCTGCTGCCCCCGCCCCCACCCACACAGAGCATATCCTCTCCTACAGCTCGTACAGCGCACACGCCTCTCCGTATGCTGAGCAGCTGCAGCCCCTGTCCCTCACTACCAAACCTCCCCGATCTCACAGCCACACAAGCAGTACACAACCTCTGAGGACCAGCGGGACCCCCGGACCATCCACACCTTCGTCCACCTCTGAGCCCTCTCTGTCCCCGTTCCAGGCGCCCTCCCCCCCCCAAAGGGCCACTTCCAGGAGCACCACCCCCACTTTGCTCTCCCAGCCCTTCCTCATCCCACCCAAATCTGCCATTCACCACTCAGCCTTACCTCAGACACAGCCTTTGTCTCTGAGACGGGCCAATCCGCTGTGAGGCCTTTTTAAAGAACTCTGAAAAGTAACAATCATATAAAAATGGACTCTATTTGTACCTCTCCAGAACGCTGTACATATGCTTTCTTCTAAAATGTTTTTATAGAAGCTCACATTTTATATTAGTATAAAAATAACAAATAATGGTCAATATTTGACTTCTAACCTTTCTTTATAAACTTTATATGGTTCTGTCTTTTGTTTTTTTTCTCAGTTGTTTTGTTTCTGATCAAATGTTTTGTGGCACAGTTGTTTGACATGTTTTTTTCACTGGGTAGAGCTGACTTTTCAATGGTATGTTCCTGTTTTATAGAAATGGTTCCTTTTAATATTCACTCAGTTATGTCAATGTAAGAATGTTTTTCAAGTTGTTTTTTTTCCATAATACAAATTATTTGAAAGAAGCAAGGCCCCTGATGTATTTGGATGTGATTCTTACAGTTTCTTAACACCAATCTGTCATATTTATCCATTGGACTAACAGGTTGTGTGTTTGATATTTTTCATTAAACAATGTTAATTAAGGAAGTCCAACAAAAACTAACAAATGTAATCATGGGGAAACAAAAATGTATATTATATTGTCTTTATAATCGTCAAATTCTAAACATATTCAAGGAACTCTTGTAACATTACATACAAGTAAGACCAAAATAATGTCCACAGTAGAGATGGGCACAGGATAGACATTGTGAATGTTTTGAAGATGAAACAATTTGAATATTGAGTATATCATTTATAATACAAACTAAAATAATAAAAAAAATGACAATGACATGGTTGTAAAGTTTCAGAAAAGGTATAAAGTGATTTAGCTGTCATTCAACATACAGTTGAAATCAGAAGTTTACATACACTATATAAAAAGGCACATATGCTTTTTTTTCCTCAGTTTTCTGACATGAAATCAGGCTTAACTCGTCCTGTTTTAGGTCAATTAGGATTACCATAATTATTTCTGTTTGCTAAATGCTAGAATAATGAGATTTTCTTAAATACAAATTTTCATTGCTTTCTTCAACTTTAGAAGTTTACATACAGTAAAATTAGCATGTATTTAAACAATTTAGGAAAATGTCATGTCATGTATTTGGAATCTTCTGAGGTTTATTGACAACACTTGAGTTAGAGACACACATGTGGATGGATCAAAAGAAATCAGCCAAGATATCAGGAAGAGAACTGTGGACTTTCACAAGTGTGGTTAATTATTGCTTAAAAAATGTAACTTTCCAAAGAACCAGGAACTACCAGAAAGCCTTGGGCACATGACTTCAACAACGTCAAGAAACTGCATTACCAGGTTATCAGTTTGGGAAAAAAACGAGTGATGCAAGACTTGGTGATGAAGTGAGTGGCAGGAATTTTTAACATCCTGCAATAGGATCAAACCCATCCCTTGCACGAATTGCAAATTCCATTCAATACGGTTTATAATATTGTATAGTAAAGCCATGAGGTTCTAATCATTTTTTTTTAACAATGGAGTATTAATGCTGTAGTTTTTACAATGGCGGTGGATTTTTCTGACTAAAATGACCCCCAATTCAAGCTGAAACTGGTTCTGAACCCATTGGAGTACAAACAAAAGGTTGGGCTGTGAAGCCGAGTGTAACTCGGGTGAAAATAAACATTTATTCCTCACCCTTAATAGTATTTTCGCTATCCTTGCGTGATTACGTTTTGCGTTTTTGCGTATTGCCTGCGTGACTACGCCAGTCACGTGACTAAGCGCGACCAATAAACGTGTAATATAACCCGGTAGCGGCAGTCTACTGGGAGAGCGAACAGGGCATGCTTTGAGAACTTTTTGCTGAAGGTACGTCTGCACTTTTAATCTATGCCATCCCTTAATACAGTGCTACTATCGCCGCCGACCTCTTAAAAGAGCATTGCAACCGATAAACTCCTGGACTGGTGAGTCGCGCTAGCGCTCAGCATTCTCATTTACACCCATGTATTAGCCTAGCCGCTTACATTTGTTTGTATGGAGCGGTTAGCGTCTGACTTACATGCCCGTTTTTCCAAATTTATTTGTCTGAATTAAGTTCAATTAATGTCATTAATGTCGAGTGCTTATTGAACTGTTTGGTATTTACACTGCAATTGTTTGGTGCCATTAGTTTACAGTCACTTCAATGCACTTTAAAGTTACACTGCCCATGCTATACAGTTGGGTATCAGTATTATACACCGAGACTTAATACTTGTATCATTTATACTTATATTATGGGTAACATTGCTTATGTCATTCATGAAATTTTGCTAGCAACTTGGTCATTGTTGACTACATTTAGACTCTTGTGTGCACACGGAGCCCTTACACTGATCCTGTTCCTATTTTTATTCAGGCCAGGTTTTTTGATGGTGAGCTAACCTACAACAACGCTGAAGCCTCTCTGAGCATCCTCTCTGAGCATCCTCTCTAGCATCCTCTCCTCTCTGAGCAGCCTCTCTGAGCAGCCTCTCTGAGCAGCCTCTCTGAGCAGCCTCTCTGAGCAGCCTCTCTGAGCAGCCTCTCTGAGCAGCCTCTCTGAGCAGCCTCTCTGAGCAGCCTCTCTGAGCAGCCTCTCTGAGCAGCCTCTCTGAGCAGCCTCTCTGAGCAGCCTCTCTGAGCTGGATGCTCCGAGCCTCCTAGTCTCTGGTTGGGCTGGTGGGAGGCTTCTTCAGCCACCCTGTTCTCTTCTATTTGCTCCTTAGCAGAAAGTGTGGCCTCACTCATTCATTTTGCCCATTCTCTCCCTACACTGGACTATCCTGCAGGAAACCCGGGCTTTGGCGAACTATAGAACTGAACTGTTGCGTTCAAAGGACATTTGTGCACCACTTGCTGAACTTATCCTAAATCAAATCAAGAGATCACATGAATAGAACCTGTCTGACAAGGTGAAGTAGGCCATATTGAACCCAAAACATCATGCCACGATCCATAGAAACTCCGGAGCAGATAAGAAGAAAAGTAATTGACATGTCTCGGTCTGGAAAAGGTTACAAAGCCATTTCTAAATCTATGGGACTCCAGCGAACCACAGTGAGAGCCATTATCCACAAATGGAGAAAGCATGGTACAGTGGTGAACCTTCCCAGGAGTGGCCGACCTACAAAAATTACCCCAAGAGCACAGCGACGACTGATCCAAGAGGTCACAAAGGAACCCAGAACGACATCTAAACAACTGCAGGCCTCACTTGCCTCAGTAAAAGTCTTTGTTCATGACTCAACCATAAGAAAGAGACTAGGCAAAAATGGCATGCATGGGAGTTCCAAGGTGAAAGCCACTGCTGACAAAAAAGAATATAAAGGCTCGTCTCACTTTTGCCAAAAAACCTCTAACACTCATGTCTCAGTCTCTCTCTCTCCGCTCCTAGAGCCAAACTCAGGTGCATTAACTATTTAGTGCAAGTATCTTACTTACTATACTCATGCTACATGAGGCTCTGTAGTTTTGGCCCCTGCTCTCTGGTTTACTCTATAAGTGAGAACAAGCTCTCTTCATGAAAATTAAATTTCAAACCCTGCCCCACAGTAAATGTAAGAAGGAGGGATGGTCTGATAGACAGTAGATGGTAATTCCCATGTCAAAGCAAAAACTTTGGGTTTGGTGTACAAAAGGACCCTGATCCTGTGAAAGTCAGAGGACTCCCTGTTAAGAGTATTTTAAATGCCTGTAATTATGTATACTGACCATCTTTTTGAAGCCACATGGTCTTTTTTACATTTTCTGTTCAGAGTTCAAGAAGTTATAGGTTTTCCTGTAAAGGAAGTTATAGGTAGGCCTAGCACCATGAAGTCACTAGTCAGATGTCTTATCAAGTACAGTAAAAACTGCACCACAGCACGGAAGGAATTCCATAAATGGTAAGAGCTGCTTGTGTAGTATAGAGGTGCAGTCTGGCTTTTACTGCCACAACTTGTTGTTACCTGTAGACAGAAGCATGCCGCTGCTTAGAGGAGAGCGTAACAGGGCTCTGATAATTTCTGTGGGACACTTTGACTATGGGGTGAAACTGAACCGGAGGCCTGGAGTGAGCAAAGATGAGAAAAAACTCCACCGGGCACTCAGCAAACTGGGCTTCAAGGTGTACATCCACACAGACCTGAGCTCTGAGGAGATCTACCAACTCTTCATGAAAGGTAATACAGAAAACTCTGCTATGAAATTTAAAACAATTGACGCATAATGAAAGATTAATGGAAGCTTTGTGAAGAAACTGATTTGTGATATATTAATTCATGGGTTAAATTAAGATTGTTTTTCTCTATGTAGTTCTGATATTAAATGAGAATAGTTTGTGCTAAGTTGGCTCCCCCATTCCAATCAATTTTGAGATTAATAATTAATGACCCCTGAGCAGTCATACAAATGGCTTATCTCATCAAGATGAACTGCTACTTGTAAGAGACAAACATCTTATGTAATATTTGCTAAGAGTCTCGGAGGACAACCCCAAATACTGTAACTGTAAATAAAATGTGCATGTTTTCATGAGTGAGTTTATAATTGCAATATATTTTGATATACAAAGTTGATAAAATACGTGCTATGGCTTAAGAAAGATGCGTAAAATGAAATGCATAAATGGCTGTAACCTGCACAGACAGTTGCTTCTGCACCATGTGTTCTATTATTACAGTTGATCACTTTGCTTTTGTGGGTTTGCAGAGAGCCAGCGGCCTGTGAAAGATTGTTTTCTAGCTGTGCTGTCGTCTCACGGCGAGGACGGCTGTGTCTTTGGAACAGATGGAAAACCTGTCAGACTGTCTCAGATCTTCACATACTTTGACAACAAGTGCATGGAGAACACAGCCAAGCTATTCTTTATACAGGTACACAATGTCATATAAAGTTGTAAAATCAATACTGAAACTAGACCCTCATTTGAGCAAGTACTGCTTCTGAAAAGTCCCATAAATGGAACAAAGTTAAATCTTTGCTGAATAGTTTTAGAATGGATCACTTGATAATATTAAATGAATTGGTTTTTTTTGTTTTTTTTTTTTTGTTACTTTATACTACAGAATGTAATTTATTTTGATATTATGGTATTTATGGTAAACATTTTAATTGCTTCCGTAGTTCAAATTGAAATGCACTTAGACAATGCAACGAATATGTTACATGGAAGATTCTTCTCTCATATTATACTTAATTGACCTATGTCTCGTCTGTCTGTTTTCAGGCTTGTCGTGGAGGTGGTCTTGATGATGGTGTTGAAGTTGACTCAGTAGACGGTGCAGAAGGAAGCTTTTCACTTGATCTGTCGGTGCCCATAGACACAGCCGTCATGTACGCCACTGCGCCAGGTAAAGCCTTTCCCAACATATCTCCTGTACTATGTGCTTTTGTGAGTATCCCTAACACTCTGTTGCCCTTAGGTTACGCTGCTTTCATGCACCCACTAGGATCAGTATTTCTCCAAACATTTTGCAAACTGCTGGAAGAAGATGGCAACCGAAATATGGAGCTGACCCGCTTGATGACCCGCTTGTGCCATAGAGTGGCCTACACCTTTCAGGCCAAAGGTCGTGACTTCAGTGGGAAGAGGCAAATGCCCTGTCTACTGTCTCGCATGACCAGAGAGGTTTACCCCTTTGCAGAAGCTGGGAAAGACACTGGTGTTTTGGGACTGTCAGCAAGTGCAATGATTGGCACTGAAAATGTCAGTGAGAGTGTGCCATCAATCAGTTAGACAAATACTTAAAATGAACAAATGAATGATTTGTTATGATGTTTGTACTTGCATATTTAAATTATTTGTACATACTATATGTCTATATGTACTATGTTGACTACCTGCGAATGTGTATCAGAAATACTTTAGGCTCTGACTGCATAATAAAGCAGCTCATTAATGAAAAGAGACTCTGGCATGATAGTCTGTGATAGGACTTTATACAATTTCACACCAATATTTAGAAGTATCATAGCGTAACAAACTCAGATCCTGTATTGTTGTAAAATTCACAAGCATCTAATTTGTGATCCCTGATATTTACAGTCATATTACTGGAGTCTTCCGGGTTCTTGTGTGTTCCATGGTGTTTGTTAAAGGTGCACTATTTATCTTTTGATTAAAGCCTGTCCCTGCTAGTCTCCATGGAGATGTTACTCATTTGCTTGAAATGTTCCACAATATGGCATTGGACAACTATCTTAATTGAGGAAAAACGGGTGACGCCATCAGATCTGCGGAATGGCAAACTGGCTTTTTTTTTTTTTTTTTCAATAAAAGCACTTTTGAATAAAGGCAATGTTTAATGTCATACAGTGGAACACTCAAGACAAAGCAATATGGAGAGAAGCAGGTGACACACTCTCAGACCCAGCACAAGAGTTAGGTAGTGCAACTTTACATGAGTAAAGTTTATGGTGTTATGATCTAAAATCAAATTAATTGGCATTATGGAAAACGGATGAAGCCAGTATATTCATAGATTCATGATGTGAATCCATAAGGTACTTGGTGTATATCAGAGAAGGCGGTATCAGCTGCTCTTTGGCATCGTGTGATAGCATAGCATGCAGACAGGCTATAAAATGCTGTCTTACAGTGAAAACGATAGCATAACATGTAGGCAGGTTATAAAATGCTGTCTTAAAAAGTAACTCCACATTCTACCTCTAACATGTGGCAAACCCTATGTCCTCCTCATGATGTGAAAAGTTCAATCATCCCAAAAGAGAAAGGCACTGATTTCTATTTGCGGACTTGTGTCACGGGATGGCGCTATAGACCTGTTTGAAATATTCACGCTTTGCCGAAGAAGACAGGTTTTCATACGTAATCTACGCGACAACAACAACAGCCGCCGCCAGCTGTCCACCGAGATAAGTTTACACCGACTTCAAGTTTCATTTTCCATTAAATAGCTCCGTCGCATGTTTCCAAATCTGATAAACCTGACTTTATCCTCATGTTGGCCTGTTTGCATGTCCGTGTAAACATGACTAGCTTCATATTGAGAAGATTGGCCGCTCTTTCCACACGTGGTTAGTTCAGTCTCTTTCACGAAATACAGTGTTCGTTTGAAGATGTCACGAGGACACAGGAAAAACGGCATTCCCGACAGGTAGGGATGCTTTTCTAACTCAACACTATGAAATGCGTTTCTTGAGGGCAACCTAAACATGTTTCCTAACCAGACTTCGGGATCAGTATGTGACGTCTTCTAAACAGTGCTAAATGCATCATATGTAACACCGTATTCAATTATTTTTTAGGTGGTTAGATTATCAAGCTGTGGGGAAACGCCTTCCAGGATCTCGTTTTATTGCTTTTAAAGTTCCACTAAAATTGGTGAGACAAATCTCGTTCAAGAATGTATTTTTCATTATAACGTGGCTGTGGTTATGTTTTCTCAAATTATAATGTAAATATTTCAGGCTTTAACCCGCAGACTTCCAAGTTCTGAAGTTTTTGGACCTTCGGAGCTGCTTGACACTGTCAAAAGGGACAACCATGAACTTGGTTTGATAATTGATCTGACAAACACTAAACGCTATTACACACCAGAGGTAAAGACATACCACCAAGCTTTACATATTTTCACTCTGTTGTGGAGGTAAGACGAACTGTGATGTTACAGGATGTCCCAGCGTCCCTGCAGTATGTCAAGATCTTCACAGCTGGACATGAAATTCCCAGTGACGCAACAATTCTGAGTTTTAAGCGTGCCGTTCGCTGTTTTCTACGTGAAAATGCAAATAATGGTAAGTGTGCTCAGTTTAAATCACTCCCAATGGAGATGTTCATAACAATAGTTTTCTGTGCTAGATAAATTGATTGGAGTCCACTGCACCCATGGCCTGAATCGCACTGGTTATCTTATCTGTAGATACCTAATAGATGTGGATGGACTGGATCCTCGTGAGGCCATTGAATGTGAGTTATAGTGCTTGGTAATACCTTGCATACAAGTTTTTAAATCATCACTCTCATTCACTCAATCCTATCCACAGTGTTTAATTCTTCCAGAGGCTATGACATAGAGAGACGAAACTATTTAGATGATCTGCTGTCAGGACTCAAGAGGAGGTGACATATAATTCTATCTGTCTATCCATCTATCCATCTATCTATC
>KN477187.1:20981-41479 GCA_000787095.1 Periophthalmodon schlosseri | reverse complement strand
CTCTCGATGAGCCCAGTGGGGAGCACTATTGTGTATCAAACCAGCCTAACATACCTTTTACTTGACATGACCAGTAATACAATTGGAAATCTGGAAGCTCCAATCCCCTTTATCTTTGGGTTTGGAAAGCGTCTTGTAGGCAATTCTAGGTGTACCTATTTTTCAAATAAATTGGGTTACATATTTATTCAATAATTTAAAGAATGATTTATCAATGTAACATGGTAGTGATTGATACAGGTATATGAAACGAGGTAATATATTCATTTTAATTACATTAATTCGACCAAGGAGTGAAATGGGGAGGAGATTCCAGTTTTCACAAATCTAGAAACCTACTTACTTGCGCCTTAGATCCATGGTCAGCAATCAATGAGGCCGGGCGGAACTACACCACGCATGGTGGTGCGTTTACTGACGCAGCATGGTTGGACATCTCCTATTTCCAAATTTGTTCCCCCGGTTACATATGCAACTATGCTGCAGCCAAAATTATGAAAACGACATAGGACTTTAAAATTAAGCTAAATATAGTAACCTGTATTTTTTATAGTATACCATCACAATATAAGAAAATGCAAAATACCTTTTAGCAACGCAACTTATCACAACAACAAAAATTTCCTCAGGTGGGTCCCTAACAAAGCTTGCATACTACTCAACTGTTCAAGTGGCTAAAGTATACTCGTTTGACCACACCACAAAGGTAATGTGTCTTGAGGCTGCAAAGACAATGGGAACTCTGCTTTATTTTAATGTATATCAATATTTGTTCATTCCTTGTATTCCAGGCACATGGTGATAAACTGCATAAAATAGCTGCACAGGAAGAAGTCACTGCAAGACTGCATTTTATCAAGTTTGAAAATGCTCACATTGAGACAAGCTTGGACTTTATCAAAGTTCACTTGGTCAATACAGAAACCAAAGTTATAAAAGCTACAGGTGGAGGGGCACACAAGTTCAAAGATCTAATTGAGAAGAAATTCGGACTCAAGTAAGAGGTTTTTTTTTAATATACAGGAATATACATTTATAGTTTAGTATTTATATTTCTACTTGGCTCTAACTCAAAGTTTATTTCTTTCCATTGTGGCAGAGTGGACATAGAGGATGAGATGACTTGTCTTATAAAAGGCTGTAACTTTGTTCTAAGAAATGTCCCCCACGAAGCTTTTGCATACTCCAAACATCCTGAATCAGGGATCGAGTTTCAGAGCACTCCAGATATTTTCCCCTACCTTTTGGTCAACGTTGGCTCTGGTGTGTCCATAGTAAAGGTAATATAACAAAACAACATAATAATCGTTTTGGTTTATAATGGTAAATGCTTGTTGATAACTTTGCTTGACTCATTTGGTTGTTGAAGGTTGAGTCAGAAGACAAATTTGAGCTTATTGGAGGAAGTGCAATAACCGGACGGACATTCTGGGGACTAGGAGCTTTGTTAACCAAAACAAAGGTATTAAGAGTGCTATACATTTGATCTTTTTGTTTTAACTCTATGGCAATTTCCTGTATCTTCCTGCAGAGGTTTGATGAATTGCTACAACTGGCCTCAAAGGGACAACATACAAATGTAGACATGCTAGTAAAAGACATCTACGGTGGATCATATGGTTCTTTGGGGATTACAGGAGGCGCTACTGCAAACAGCTTTGGCAAGTCTGCCACTTCTGATGAAGGTGATGCACTTACATGGCTTTTCGGCAAACTATAATTATCAATATGATTATCATCATAATCACAAGTGTGACTTAGAAAGAAATAAAAAGTGATGGCTATGCTCAAAATATAACATGGGTCCAGTATATTTATGAGTAGAATGTGTTGGCAAAGTTAGGCAAACAATAAAACTAGTTTTCAAGGTATAGGTAGCACTTTAATTATGAATAGTGCAGATATTATTTTATTTTTATAAATCTGTTCTGGCCAAAAGTCCACGTAAGTGATCCGAATTTCAGTACGGAGCTTTCGTATGCAACTGAGATGTTGTCAAAGTAACCTTAGAAAAAGAATTGCTGAATTTGTACGTAAAAATCGTAACGAGTATCAAAAAACCTGCAATGATATCTCAGAATGGTATGGACCAAGTTTGAGCTTACTTGGGTAAAAACTGACCTGCAGTCAGAAAGAGGCCTGGAAAATATCACCTCTGGGTGGGAAAAATGGACGCAATTGTGTACAAATAATCTAGCACTCTGCATCCGAGCAGGCTGAAGTCCGTCTGAACATGCATGTTTGTAAAGGGCTTGTACACAACAACATGTGTCAACAACGACAAGGATGCCATTAAAAAAACAGGTTTAGAGTGAACACCTATTTCACGTAAACACATCACATTACACACATTACATTAGGTACAGTGACTCTTTGTAAATAGACTAGCCCTGTACATAGTTCCACCCTTCAACTAATAGGGAGTCAGCAAGGAATGAGTGGTTTGCAAGTTTGGGCATTGGCAAGGTACTGGCCTGGCATTGTCTAAGGCAGGGGTCACCAACCTTTTTGAAACTGAGAGCTACTTCATGGGTACTGAGTCATACGAAGGGCTACCAGTTTGATACACTCTTCTAAAACAAATTTGCTCAGTTTGCCTTTAGTTGTACATTATTAATAATGATTAATGATAATCATCTATGTGAAAACACTGATCACGTTAATGATTTCTCACTATAATTATCAACAATAACAGCAAGGTGGGAAACAGATATCAGTATTCAGCACTTTAATTTTATTAATCTCAGTAATTGAATTTAAATTTTCAGATGATCACTTACATCACTACATCTCATAGGAAAATGTTCCATTTTCACTATCCACTGACAAACCTTTTTAATAAAACATGAACTATGTTGCACCATGTTTCAAAAAGTGATCAATTATGTAATGTTAAAGAAAAATCAACTTACATTTTTTAAAATAAATCTCAGTTGCTTTTTGTGACTTTTTCGCTGGTCTCGTGAACTTTTTCGCCGGTCTCATGAAAAAAGACTGTTGCTTACCCAAAGCTGCCTTTCCCGGTGAGTAGTTAGCGCGGTATTAGCATGGTATTAGCATGGGAGCTTTTGTGACATGTAGTGAAGTGTCTCTCCACATTGTGCCGCTTTGCCGTCGCCACAGTCGCCCCGCGAAATGAGACAACGCAGGTTTCTTTTACAGTCGTAAAAAAGAACTCCTCTTCGTTGTGAAAGTGATAAAATTTTCTTTCTTTTTTCTGCCATGTTTTTGGGGTAAGAAACTGCATTCAGCGCGCATCTTCGCAGCGCCCGCATGCTTACTATCCACGAGCACTGGTTTTGTCACGCGCACAATACTAACTTTTGAACTAGAGAAGGTCAGAGTTCACCTTAACTTATCTAAACTTCATGTATAATGAAAATATTTTTAAGATATTGTCATTTTTAAATCTATATAAATGCAAGGGTGATTAAAAAAATAGCAAAACAGAATAAAATTAAATTTTAGATGACGCTCACTAGTGAGTTGTGCTTTTTTTTAGAACCGGCCTGTGGGTGACTCATGTAGTCACTGGGGGCAACCTGGTGCCCCCGGGCACCGTGTCGGTGACCCCTGGTCTAAGGTGATCACAAGATGGAGGCGGTTGCAATATAGTGTGGTGCATGCTGGGGCGAGGGCCTCAGTCACCACTTGCAGGTTTAATGTTGATTGTTGAAGTAAACATGTTCTTAAGTAATATACTTATATTGATTTTAGAGTTTTCTAAAGAGGACATGGCCAGTAGTTTACTACACATGATTAGCAGGAACATTGGGCATCTGGCCAGACTCCATGCCAAGCTCTACAACTTATCTAGAGTTTACTTTGGTGGCTTCTTCATCAGCGGACATCCAGTGACTATGCGCACTATCACCTGCAGTATCAACTCCTTCACCAAGGCAAGCTTCCCTCTTAAGTTTCTCTATATTCAATGTTTTTTTTGCTGTTTTTTTTTTTTTGTTATTAATATTTTTATTGCATTTAACAATTTACAGCCCTCCCCCCCTCCCACATAGATGGGTAACGGGTAAGCACAACATATGCATTTGCTGTTTTGACATGTGTCGTCAATTTCTTTGCTCCTCCAGGGTGAAGTTCAAGCTTTTTTTCTAAGACATGAAGGTTATCTTG
Source organism: Periophthalmodon schlosseri (assembly GCA_000787095.1). NCBI lineage: Eukaryota > Metazoa > Chordata > Actinopteri > Gobiiformes > Gobiidae > Periophthalmodon > Periophthalmodon schlosseri. The sequence continues at coordinate 37,348 of KN477187.1, read as the reverse complement.
GAGCAATTGGAGCTTTTTTGAAAGAAGCTCAAGAAGACAGTAAGAAGAAAATCTAATAACACTGGCTTTTTTTAACATTCAACTAAATATAAATAATTTATTTTTATATTTACGGAATACAAATCAGTATAGCTAGGGTTAGAGGTGGGCCGATTATATTGTAAATGTTGATTTGAAGAAAAAAACTGCAACATTTGAATATTGCATATTAAAATAAATGTTGCAAAAAGAGCTGATGCAAAATAAAAAATTGAAAAAAAAATTGACAAATGGCATGGTATTTCACTATATTTAACGTGCAATAATGAGGACAAACAAATCCCACCCTTACTAAGTTAATCGTGCACTATATGTAACTTCCTAATGTTCACTGGGGTGGCCTGCTTGTCTGGAAATTCCAGACTCAGTGATTGAGTCTGGTCACTGTTGCATCTACTCAATTTCTCGGAACAAACCCGAGCCAACAGGCAGCAGAGTAGGCCAATCAGACAAGGGCGGGTATTAATATTAAATAGAGTTATAAGTCATGGACCTCGCCTATTATGCAACAACTTGGGGACTTGGATGTTGCATTAAGACCTGAAATAAACAGACTTAGAACTTGCAAACCTTGTTTAAATCTTTTTGACATTTGGAACTGGCAACAAAAGAAGGACACTCTCACAATCGAAACACCTCCAGTAGAAGATTCATCTGGATCAGGTGACAGACCCCTTCTAAAACACTGAATCACACAGGTAAATAGGTAAAATGTTAATACTATATGCTTCACTAAAAGTCTGGTAATCCCATTTTCCAAAAAAAAAAAGTGTACCAAATTAATTTTTGCTGCCATAGATGAATTAAATCTGGTCATCTTTGTAGTAAGCAAGCAAAACTCTCTCGTCTATGGATTGGACAAAACAAGTAAACAAAAAATGCATGGAACAACCACATTAACTCCTGGGTCACTTCTGATCAAGACACTTATCAGTTTGTTAAAATTCTTTTGAAAGAACCAATAAGGCCACTTTAGTATTTTTGTGCTGTGGGGTCAGGGCTATTCCAGATGTGCCCAGGAGGTGGCGCACTTCATGTCCAAAGAGTCAGTCCCAGAGACTTCTGCAGCTGTCGTCTAGAGAACTCTCAGCACAGTCCACAGCAGCCAACAGTCAGTTGAGCAGCGCCCTCTGGAGGCCGTAGTAGAAGCTGCAGAAAAGGAAATCCATACAGCCCAGCGTGGTTATGATCTGTGTCTTCGACCTACTTTTTAGTCCTAATGCTGGCCCCTCACACACCTAGACTCTATATATAAATGTTATAGCTTGTTGTATAATAATGATATGCTCATGGCCTTATGGCCCGCATACACAGTAATAGGTGTGTTAAGATGCCGAAATCCTCGCCTGGATTGTCGGCGAGAGCAGGCGGCTGCAGCCAAGCGGCCTCAGATCACGCAGTCCCGGTGGAGGGACAGCTCTCACGTTCATTTTAAGTGTTGCACTGAATAAAACTACATAAAACTTCGTGAATGCATTCTCCTGTTTACCTACATACCACAGACTGACACGCACATCACCAGAGCAAAGAACACAGAGCTCACAATAAAGTTTACACGCTTAGGCTTTGATCTGTAGTGAAAACGACTTTTAGCTCATCAAGATCATTTATAATCACGTGTCTGTGTTGTACAACTCCCGGGGCCTTTCTGTCTGATTTTAAGCATCTGTGTTGATGATATAAAAGAAGATAGAAGAAATGAAGAAAGAAGAGGGAGGAACGCTCCTTAACGGCTTTGCATCACGTTTCTACCGGATCCAATCAGCTGCCAGTCCGCTGTCAGACATACGTGCTGACAACAATGCGTTTCCCATCATACGTTTAGGCTGTGTAGTCCATGAAGGCGGGTGAAGGCAGCTGCAGTTGCTTCTTTTCGCCTAGCAAGGCGCATGCAGCTGCCTTGATCTCGCGATATTACCGATGTTGTAGGGCCGTCCGCATGCAGGCCTGATGCAGCAGCCTGCAGCTGCCTTCACCGCCTTGCTCGTCTTAAACGCACCCATTCCCTACAGCGTGTGGACACGCCCCTCTGACTGTACGTGGATGATGATTGGTCAATCAGGGGAACGGAGGCACGACGAGCACGCAGCGTCAAGCCGTTGTCGACCATGGCGGAATGTGGTCGAGTTGACAGCAGCACAAATAGTCACACCATGGATAAAAGCATTACTCTTCCTCCCGATGAGATTTTTCGGAATTTGGAGAACGCAAAACGGTTCGCAATTGACATAGGTATCTAAAAATGTGTATCTTTTCGCTGATGTGGCTGTTAAGTAGCTAATATCCTTGTTAGTATGCAACTATGCTGCAGCCAAAATGACAACAACTTTAAAGTTAAGCTAAAGTTCAGTGTATTGTCTTTACACTTATACTACTATAGTTAAAGGCATGACCGTTTGTTTGACAGTAGGCTGTGCTACTTCGAATAAAAAATTAAGCTACCTGAAAATACAAAATACCGTATTTGTTACGTAGCTACCAAGAAAATACTATATCCACACAGCATTTTGTTGTTTTCCTTAGGTGGATCCCTAACAAAGCTCGCGTACTACTCAACTGTTCAACATAAAGTGGCCAAAGTACGCTCGTTTGACCACACCGCAAAGGTAATGTAATGTCAAGACATTTTTGAGACTGCAAAAACAATGGGGAATCTGACCGGCTGATCTGATTTTGTATTTGCCTTTTTCCTCAGGAGGCACATGGTGATAAGCTGTATGAAATAGCTGTACAGGAAGAAGTCACTGCAAGACTGCATTTTATCAAGTTTGAAAATGCTTACATCGAGACATGCTTGGACTTTATCAAAGATCACTTGGTCAATACAGAAACCAAAGTTATAAAAGCTACAGGTGGAGGGGCACACAAATTCAAAGATCTAATTGAGAGGAAACTGAGACTCAAGTAAGAGTTTTTAATATACAAAAGGTATACATTTCTAGTTTCGTAATTATCTTTATATATCTCTAATTCAAACTTTTGTGCTCTTGTGGTAGAGTGGACAAAGAGGATGAGATGACTTGTCTTATAAAAGGCTGTAACTTTGTCCTAAGAAATATACCCCACGAAGCTTTTGTATATGCCAAGCATGCTGACTCCGAGTTCAGGTTTCAGAACACTCAACCTTATATCTTCCCCTACCTTTTGGTCAACATTGGCTCTGGTGTGTCCATAGTAAAGGTAATTTAACAGAACAGCATAATAATTATATTGGTTTATAATGATTTATGCTTGCTGGTAACTTTGCTTGATTTATTTGGTTGTTGAAGGTTGAGTCAGAAGACAAATTCGAGCGAATTGGAGGAAGTTCAATAGGTGGAGGGACATTCTGGGGGCTAGGAGCATTGTTAACCAAAACAAAGGTATTTCCTAGAGTGTTGTACATTTGTTCTTTCTATTTTAATCCTATGACGTTTCCTGATGCACCCTCCAATCTTCTTGCAGAGGTTTGACGAATTGCTACAACTAGCCTCAAAGGGACAACATACAAATGTAGATATGCTAGTGAAAGACATCTACGGTGGATCATATGGTTCTTTGGGGTTAACGGGAGACCTTATTGCAAGCAGCTTTGGCAAGTCTGCCACTGCTAATAAAGGTGAAGCTAACAAAAAAGCTTGATACTTGATGCAGATTTTGATTATAATATTTGAAACATGCCTTTTTGACAGTGAAATGATAGTAGTAGTTACTCAGGAGAGGTGGGTTTTTTTGTGCTGATACTTCAAATGAATAGTCTTGAATAGTCAGCTTTAGTATTTATTAGCATCTGGGTATAGACAACCCTAATATGTAAAGATAGAAATAAGATTGTAAGTGTAAATAAGCTTAGTACTGCTATTAATCAAATGCAGAGGACAAATTTCCCTAGAGGCACAATAAACGTACCTTAAACCTTAAATGATATGCAAACCACAAAATCTGATGTGAGTAACCAGTAATAATCTCATAACTTCCCTACAGGCACAATAAAGTGTACCTTAACCTTAGTCAATAATAATGTTATTAGGCTTACATTTTCTTTTATTTTTGAAGTTATTACATTTTTTTGTTGGTAACATGATTTTGATTTTAGAGTTTTCTAAAGAGGACATGGCAAAGAGTTTACTACACATGATCAGCAATGACATTGGGCAGCTGGCCTGTCTCTATGCCAAGGTTCACAACTTATCCAGAGTTTACTTTGGTGGCTTCTTCATCAGAGGACACCCAGTGACTATGCACACTATCACCTATAGTATCAACTACTTCACTAAGGCAAGCTTCCCTCTATTATTTTTCTCTATATTCAGTTAGGTCTGTCATGATAATTACTATATTGACTTATTGTTCAATATATGAAAGCTGGAACAATATTTTTTTGGAGCGGGACATATTTGGTTATATCTTTGTAGTACCATAAGATTTGAGTAACTTCTGTTGTTGATTATAGATACTAACCATACTGGCAGAATGATACTGGTGTTTCATTCTGCCATTTTTTTTTTTGATTATGGTGATATTTTTTTTGTATTGCACTTCAGGCCTATATTCAATGTTTTATCTGCTGTTTTGATGGTAGTGTCGTCCATCTCTTTGCTCATCCAGGGTGAAGTTCAAGCCCTTTTTCTAAGACATGAAGGTTATCTTGGAGCAATTGGAGCCTTTTTGAAAGGAGCCGAGGAAGATAGTAAGGAAAACTACCAACATTGCATTTTTACATGAAACTTAATGTAATTAATTATTTATGTATTTATTAGACCCAAATCAGTATAGCTGGGGTGAAAATTATGCTGGCAGCTCTGGCCTCATGAGTGTTTCTCCTGACATGAATCCGATGCAGCGAGCACGGAGTGGAACAGTGAGTCCACACATGGTTGCTACTTAATCGAATGGCCTAGTTTTCCATTCATTTCCCCTTACCTTGTCATCACAACATCTTGAAATCTTAAACTACAGACAATTCATCATAATGTTTCTTTTTATTCTCTCTCTTCTACTGTCTTCTAAACTTTTATCCAGTTTCCCATAAGTACTGACTGCTGTGTGAACTGATCTGCTTAGCTTATAAGAAGAAAATTTGAGGTGGTATCACTGCATTGCAATAAATGTGCTTTAATATGCAACACTGCTAGTAATGTTAAGGAAGTTATAATTAGCTGCTGCTTTACTAACTTGTGTGAAAAGTTGATATAAAATACTGTTTATTTGTGGAATGTTAATGATTTAAACAACTGCTGATCTTTTGATAGAAGTGTTTGTTTCCCTAGTTAATGAACACATCTCCTCAATGTGACTGCTAGTATTTATTCTAACAATCTGTTTCTCATTTTTTAACTTGTCCTCTTAATGTTTATATTTTGGTGGTTTTGTATCTAGAAATATTGTTTATAGTAACTTGAAATAGATTGCATCCAAGACGGTGTGATATGATAGGGTCAGTGCTTTTATGTGGTTAAAACATGTTTTTTTGTATTTAGTTTGACATGTTGGAGATGGATCGGCTGGAGAGACAGCTGGTCAAGCTGCCTTTGCTGCAGGATCCCTCCTCGTACATCCCAGACACAGTGGATCTCACAGAGGATGCACTGGCGCGGGAATACTGGCTCTTCTGCTTTGAGGATGCCCTTGATGGGGTATGGCTCATTCATATTATTACAGTTAATAATGCTCTCCACATTATTTTTTAAAATGTATTCATTTCACTGTTTGTCTTCTTTCCCTTGAGTAGGTGGTAAAAAGAGCAGTGGCAAGTCAGCCCGACATGCCTGAGACCCAGGAGAGAGCAGAGAAATTTAGACAAAAATACAGACACAAACTTCAGACTCTTCGGCACCAACCTTTGTAAGGATTCATTAAGCTGTCACTTTGCTTTTAGCACTAGAATTATCTTTGTTAAACTGCAGTAGAGCTCTCTTACTGTCTACTTAACCTGTCTTTCTGTAAGTTGTATCTAATATTAGTGAAAGTCTAATTTGACACCAAGCTGCTCCATGCTTTATTTCATCTTGATACTCATGATTGTTATTATAAACTATACATATTTTGATAAATAAACATTTGGGAAATTTGATCAAATCAACCAATTTTCTCTGGAAACTTTAATGTCCTGGTGATATAGACAGTGCAGTGAAAGAAGACCTCATGGCTGTACCAGTCTACTTACTCAGTGTCTATTGGATCCCACTTGTTTGTGTTCATGTATTTCTGCCTAATGTAGATGCTTCTCTCTCACCTAGTGCTTATGGATCCCTCACTGTCAGAAGTCTGTTAGACACGAGGGAACACTGTTTAAACGAGTTCAACTTTCCTGATCCCTACTCTAAGGTCTGACATCTGTCCACTCTTTTCTTTCAGTACTTCTGTAGTTTTGGTACTTTATCGTTCTTATCTTTTCAAAGTAATTTTTTTTCACGTTGTACATTAAATCTTCTCTGTAATTTTGTTCAGATTAAGCAGAGAGAAAATGACGTTGCTCTCAAGTATTACCTGAAGGCAGTGAAGTCTCTGGATCAGTTGGAGTGGGAAGAAAGGCAGTTTGCTCTGGTCAGAGGCGTCCTGGCTGGAAATGTGTTTGACTGGGGTGCCAAGGCTGTGTCCGAGTACGTGAAGCTTTATATGCGTTATCTAGCTCTCCTCAGTGCCCTCTTTAACTCTTATGGATTTCAAAGTTTATCATAGATTTTTATTACCCCAATCAGAGGTGGGAGAGAAAAATAATGATATCACGATTGTTGTTCTAGAGATATCCAAAATTAGGATATGAAGTAAATTGTCTATAATTAAACTATAAAACCTCAACCAAGACATTTACAGGCACACAGAGTGTGCAAATATCTGTGCAGGTTGATGAGGGCAAAATTGTAGATGTCCCAATAACGATTTATTATGTCCATAACAATGAATTACCACCTATAAAAGGCCAAGCAGCCAACCTTGGTACTACATTTGCACTTACACATTTGTTCCTTTTGTCTTTGTATTGTAGTGTTCTTGAGTCCGATCCTGAATTTGGCTTTGAGGAAGCAAAACGACAGCTTGAAGGTCTGTGTGTTTTATTCAGTGTTTTTTTGTTTTGTTTTGTTTTGTTTTTTTCTTGTTGAAAACTTTTTACTTGCCGTTTCTCACTCAACATTTTGCTTTTTCTTCAGAGCGGCCATGGCTTGTTGATTGCTATGACCAGTGGTTTGAGAGACTAAAGGTCTGTTACAGCATTCTGGCCAGTGGGTCCGTGTACGTCATGGCCATTTTTGTTATGAAATGGGGAATCTAAAATCAGAAAACTGCAATTTTCCATTTCCTAATCTCAAAACAAAATAGAAAATTGGAAAACAATTCGTTATTTGTTTTGGGTTTAAAACAAAAGTTGGAAAATGAAAACTCTCTGTGATGAAGTTTGTTTTTGCACATGCATCATGCCAAGTGCTGAGTGAAGCACATTTCTTTTCGGGACGAGGCACCAGGCAGAGGCAAAGCCACGGGCAGGTGAGGGGATCTGGGCAGCGTGAGATTGTGTTTTTCTGTGGTCCTATTGTCCCTATTTGAAACCGAGCAGTCAGAGGCCTGTCTCTCTTGGTGGGACTGGGGAGCGCCCTCATTGGCTACATTGCGGCTGACTCGCTGTGGAGCGCTTCCTGGACTAAATCTGTCGGTGGATGCCGCAGGACTTTAACGTGGAAACTTTGCGTGTCACTGTTACAATGGGATTTGTTTGGATATTTGTTTTATTACAACATTCACGAGTTTACACAAGCAACTTTTGGAGCTGTGTGTAACTGCTCCAAATGCAAACACAAGAGTAGGGTACACTTCAAGCAAGCATGCGTGGCAGGAGACACTTTCAAACGGCGTGTGTGCTCCGTAGCATGGAGTGGACAGGGCATGCGAAGAGGGCTGTGCCGTGCCATATGGAGCTTATATCACAATGAACTCGTCTCTAATCAAGGACTAAAACCGGACTTAACCAGGTCTAACCCGACACCCCGCATACAACGAAAACAGGAGGACAGCCCCATGCTCTATGACGCACACTCAAATTCTATTTGCTCATAAACTTATGAATGTTGATAAAAATTATAATGATAAAAATAAATCCACACAAAACCCAAATGGACGATGAAAGTGATCAGCTTCACTACGCACTTCCGATTTTCAATTTCGTTTTGAGATTAGGAAATGGGAAATTGTCATTTTCTAATTTTGGATTTCCTATTTCAAAACTGAAATCAAATGGCCATGATGTACACAGACCCCAGTGGTCACACAGTTGTGTACTGTCATGATTTATTAATATCAACAGAAAATAAGTGAATTTTCATACATAGTGAATTTCTGAGCTTTACTAACATTTAATGCAATCAATTCTGTTCTTTTCTTGCAGGGTCCTCCTCATAGATGTGCCTTATTTTTTGTAGATAATAGTGGAGTTGACATCATTCTTGGTGTGATTCCTTTTGTCAGAGAGCTTCTGTCTCGAGGAACAGAGGTATACACCTATGTTAGCATCATTAAAAGATGCGTTTTAAATGTACTAAAACTAAATGCTTAATGCCTTCAGGTGGTTCTAGCTAGTAACTCTGGTCCTGCTTTAAATGATGTAACAAACAGTGAACTACAAATTCTGACTGAAAGAATTGCTGCCATGGATCCAGTGATACAGTGAGTGTTAACTGGTCTAATCTAAGTTATAATTTCTAATGTTTTGAAAATGTTACATGTTTTTGTTTTTGTGAGCAGAGATGGACTGAGAGACGAGAGGTTGATGTTGGTCCAGAGTGGTTCCAGTTCACCCTGCTTAGATCTAAGGTTAGATTTACACAAACTTTTTGAATGTAGAAGTATGTGTAAAAAGCACATTTAAATAGCACATTTAAATCTATTGACTCTCTCATGGTAACCCCACACACGATTCTCAAATAAGCAAAGCAGGTGGAGTGCCCTGCTCAAGAACACAATGGCAGATTTGTGGATAAACAATTTTCTCTACTCTTCCAGCCGCCTGGACAAAGTGCTGGCCACAGTGGTGCGGGAGCGTAATACAGACTTGGTGATTATCGAGGGCATGGGCCGAGCCATCCACACAAACTACTACGCCATGCTCAGCTGTGAAAGTCTTAAAATGGCCGTCATCAAGAACTCGTGGCTTGCCGACCGCCTCGGAGGAAAACTGTTCAGTGTCGTCTTCAAATACGAGGTACCAGCAGGAAAACTGAGCCATGACTGTTCAGCTGCCTCACCTTTATGAACATGGAAAAAAAACAAGCTATTAAATATAGATCTGAATGTATTGATTATGATTGTCATATACTGCCGGTGGTTGAGGTTTTGATCTTACAAAATCTTGAATCTTTTGAATTAATTAAACTTATAACTATTTTTTTTACATCTTCATCATTTTTTTCATTATTTAATTTGTGTTAAACATCCCTTGCAAACTTCAAAGATCATTTCAGAAAGCGTTTTCTTGAGGTTCTCACTACCTGAGCCATCAATGCATCAACTGTGCAGTGGTTATGTACCCTAGACTTGACAGACTTTTTTGATATCTTCATGTTCCAGACTTGGGACTGGACTGAATACCTTCACTTGTAATCTTCTGTATCTCAGAAAATGGTAACTCTGAATGCTTTTTGTTTTTTAAATAATAGACAAGCTGCCAATGCACAACCCTGTCCGCCCACACTGGGGAGTAGTATATTTAGGCTGGAGATTGTGCGCTTTTGTTCGAGTGAATGAGACATGGTGAGGTAATTACAGCTTTTAGCCACAGCACTTTCTCAGAGTGGATTTAATGTGCCTTGAGACTGGTGCAAAAGCATCAGTCGTTCAACATTAAATACTAGGACACTTGATTGAAAGCAGTTGAACACCATAGACAAGAATAAAGTATCATTTTTTTAAGACGCAAACATTGTCACTGCCACTTGTGTAGCTCTTAACTTTAAGTGGCTTTCAGGGAAATGTTTGTCATTGATAAGAGTAGATAGAACCTAGAGTGTGGAGTTTTTTCCCACTAGATGGCAGTATTCACCTGCAATGAACCGGCCCCCAGCAATAATAAAGACTTCAGTGTGAAAAGGGAGTAAGTTGTTCAGTTCCAAGTGAATGAGAATGTATGTCTTTTTAAAAATATATAATCATAAACATTACGGTGTACATGGTGTATTTGTTATGATTATGAACTGAGCAACAGAAATGATCAAACTTTACATGAAACTGTAATCAATTGATGTGAGCCTTGTAAACATTCAAAAGGGCGCTTTGTTAATTGACATAAGCCTGTGAAATACAAGTTTGTGTATATGTATGTATGTATGTATGTATGTATAGAATAATTTCATTTGAAGCACAATTTTGTGTTTGTCTGACAATCAATTTTAATTAAACCCTTTTATTTCCACCTATGTCTTCTTGTTCCATGTGGGTAAGCTTGACTGTGTGCGGCAGGGTCAGTAAAGTACGTGGAGCTGTGAGTTGGCCCATATTTAAACGTTTCTTCCTCTGGCGCTATAATAGCTCGACACCCTGGTATGTGCTGCTTGATGCCTGCTGAGAAGCCGTGAGCTCATAATGTATGAGGAGGCGTAGCAGGGGGTCCCGCTGCTTTTCCTTCCCTCAGTTCTCAGATTGCCAAAATACTCTGCCAGGAAACCCTCAGATAGTAGGATGTTGTGTGGATTGTTTCAGTCACTTAAGATTGTGTATTTTGTTGTCTTTGATGCTTTTTGTATAATGATTCTAAATACTCAAATTAATATTTTTTAAACTACACTGGCAGAGGGACTAGTGCACTAGGTTGTAGGTTCTATCCTTAAAGGTGCACTATGTAACTTTTTCTGGTGTAGGGGCCATCACATGTTTGTGTCCTCGTAGATGTAACTGCTTTGCCCGGAATTGTTCCACAGTGTGGGATTAAACCGGTCTATTACATCCTGACAAGCAGGTGACGCCACCAGCCAAAGTTACAGGTAAAATCTGTGGAGAGGTGACCTCGCTCAGAATAAGAATACTTGTTTTTCAACTATTTTTGAGCCATAAAAACACCAGTAATGATAAAGACAAGACATAAGTTTAATGCCATAGTGTGGAACATTCCAAGCAAATTCACAACATCCACCCGCTATCCCTAGCAATAAGATGAAGGTGGCAGTGTAAAACACTGTAGAACAAATTGCCCTTTGTGTGAACTATTTAAAACAAAGTTAGACTCTGAATAGGGCCCACTTGTGCTGTTGCAGTGGCCCACACCATCTGTTGCTTTTTTTCTTTTTCAATAATTTTCTAATTAATTCAAGGCTCATAGCACAGTTACACAGAGGCCCCAAGAAAACACTGCAGCATTGACTTTGACTGTTTGCTCTCTAATTATATTGTAGTTACAGTAAACAGCGATTTCTAAAGAGGTTTCTCACTGGAGATATAAACATAACACTTTGAGGCAAAATAGTTTGAAGAATTCTGTGAATTTCAATTGTCTGTTTTTTAGGCTTAATTTGCCAATGCCTAAAGATTTCTTTCTTTTAGTTATTTATAGGTGCACTGTGTAACTTTTCTAGTGGATGGTCCACCACATGCTTGTCTCCATGAAGATGTTATTGCATTGCCAGGAATGTTCCACAATATAGCATTTACAAACAGTAGCATGAATGGAGCACACTGTGAAGGTGCAAATGTGAAAATTGTATTACTACCACTCTGCCTATCCCCTAGAGATATGACCATTCAGTGAACCCATTTAACACATACCCTCTGGCTATATATAATTTTACAGTAATATCAGGGTGACATAATGGCTATTGGATCCCTGAGGACATCACTGATAAATGCATTTACTATGATTTGTACTGGACATGGTTATAACCCTACATTGCTTTTGTTATGTACAATGCGAATGACTACATTGAGAAGTCCTATATCTCTATACAGCAGGCTCTCTCACCCGCTGCGTTCTCCACAACATTGTTAGTGGCTTGTCAGCATTGTCCTTGTTTAAACCAAAGCTTTATAAAGCATGCTCACCGCTTTCTTCTGCATTTTCCACAAAAACAAAGAGCCAAATAAATAAGCCTAAATGTCAAACAATTCCCAGATGTAATCACTACACAATCATTGACTCGCTCTTGCTCAATTTAAACATCCGCAAGCCACATAAGCTCTTGCTGGAACTCTGCAGTGCTCCGAATGAACAGCCCATGAAAAATGCAGTGTGCAGGTCTTTTGCTGCAGACTACACTATTCAGTGGACTTTCTCTACGAGACTGGAGGTGTGAGACAGACATGGTCACACAATGCAAACTACTACCATTCTATAACTCCCTAGTAGTAATAATATCTACCATTTTACTTCACTACTTGTAGAGATTATTATCCAAAATAATAGTGGATGCCTCTACTACATTTATGCTATCTCCAGACATTACTTTTAATAAATTGCATCAGCTTTCTCTGCATTGATACTGAACGGGTACATAGCCATGCCCAAAATATTTTTTGTTGTTGCTGTAGCTAGCATAAATAAACCATGGAATGGAACAATGCATTTTAATCAAATCGAGAGGGTAGATCATCAGTTTGGTGAGTGTGTGTGTTATACCCATGGTCCATATAGAGGCAAACAATTTCACATGTTCTGACTGTCACTGACCAGTCAAAAATATTGTCTTCTATATGCCTATTGTATATCTAGTCTATACTACAGGCCTATTTTCTACACAGTTTATTGTCATTTTGGGCTCACAACTCCAATCTGTGAAACAGCCTACAGTTTAAAAGCACGTGAATAGAATAGCCTCTTGTCATCAGTTGGGACAAGAATTTAAACCAAACCACAGCCTGTGTTTGACTACTGAGGGACCTGGTCGAGGGCGCGCAAACGAGAGCGCGCTCAGCGGTGCCACTGCCTCTCCTCCTCCTTTTCTTCTTAAGACGTTGGAGACTGATGCTCCGAACACATCTTGTCCTGGAGTGTACGGAGCGAGCGAGTTTGATCAGTTCTCCATGACCGAAGTCCCATTTTAAAGGACACTTTACGCACCACAAAGTAACCCAGGTAAGACGCTTAAACTCATTTATTTCCCTGATATAGGCAAAACTGTCTCGATATAATCATCATTTTAACTCTTATGATGCTGAAAGACATCCAGGAGCACTTTTAAAGGCTATTTTACAACGGGTTTTCCACCGCCTCCGTGAAATTTAGGTTAGGTTTAGGTTATTTTTTTATCCCAAATACGCGTGCACTTTGGCTATTGTTGCGTTACTTAAAAATATCCCAAAACTTTACTCTGGGTTAGATAAAATACACAAGACTCCATGGCTTACTCACTGCAGCACAGCCTACGTCCGGCGTGAGTGAATGTTTTCAAAGACAGAGATAGATAGGTACTGGCACATCAAAAAGCAGACTTAACTAGATAATCACTAACTTTTGCGACGGCGTTGTTTCTTGGTGGTCTGATTCAAAATCACAGCTCTACGACAAGGGGCTTTCATTAAACGGATAGTGGGGAGATTTAAGAAATGACCGCTGCGATTATCTCCTCTCTGACAGCTCATAGTTGCACATGAGCCTATGTTACGTACTGCCTGCGTTAATGGCCAATCATGTTCCCGAAGAAAATGACACAAGGAAATGGGGAGAAATGGAAAAAAAAATGTAAAATGGGATTCACAGTGTGGCATCATCCAATTTAAAAGTGCAAAAAGCGAGATATATTTGGCTTTGATGAGATGGTGTTAATTAACTGAGACATGATCAGAGTGAAGGACCCCTGAGTGAGCGACCTCGAGCCAAAACACAGTGCACACATTCATTTGGAACATAAAAAGACAAGGTAATGTTAGGACACATTATGTCTTTTGATGTTCAATTTGTTTCAATAAATTCACTTTAGCCGAGGGAATGGTCTGTTATTACAGTGATTTTTAAAAGATTGTGTCAGTTACAGAATGTTATTGTTTTTTGTCTTTTTGTCTTTTATGGGCTCACACATAATCAACAATAATCAGGAGACTTTCTGACAACTAATTTTAAATTTGCATTTTTTTGCATTTTAGAGATGCTGTTATCCTTCTGCTTAGATAAATGTTTATGATACAGTAAGTTATATATATATATATATATATATATATATATATACACACACACACACACACACACACACACACACACACACACACACACACACACATTTAAATAGGCTACAAAACTCTATACAAACTCTATGTATACTCTCTGCACCAATAGAGATAGTTGTGTTAAACTAGGACACAACCCTGGCTAAGTCAGGCCACAGGTATATTCACATCTGTGCTGGTTTGGTCATGTTGTAGTCCTGTCTTTGTCCTGTAGTCCAGGTTTAGTCCTAGTTTAGCCCCAGTTTAGTCTCAGTTTTCATGTAGTGTGTGTGCACACTGGAGATTAGGCTAAAACAGGACACAACTCCATTTAAACTTGTCAGAACTCAACTGTAAACAAACATCGAAAAATCTATATTATATAACGACTCAATTACTGTTTTATTGTATATTCTTTGGAAAGAATAAACTATACTTTTCAGTTCCTTTTTGTCTGCTTATTTACATCTTCACTCTTCATTGGTCGTTTTACATCTTATTCTCAGCCCTCTTTTTGCCAATCCTTTTGTGTAACTCATTCTCTCTGGTCTCCACGGGGCTCCTCTTGCTCTGACATTGGTGCTGTTTATGTCTGACGGCTTTTTTGAAACACGCGTCTATGTGGGTGTCTGGAGGAGATTCCCACCCGCTGCTACTGAATATTTTGTGTGTGCTTCCAAGACCTGGTTCACTCTAGCAGAAGATAAGGGCCTAGAGAATGTAACCATGCATCACATCTTTTGTACCTATGGACCAAATTACTAGCAGACTTCGGTGTGTCTTTATAATGGCCTATTTGCTGACAGATGGGGCTTCCCTTATGTTTCCACTTCGCACTAAAAGCTGTAAATGTGTCATCTGTATTGTTTAGAGACAAAGCACTGGTAGAAGGCTGATGTTTGGGTCAGTGATCCTTGAAGAAATGTGCATTAGGATACTGAGATATTTTTGATAGGTTTGTTAATCTGTATAGCAATATAACTTTTGTTGTTCTCTAAGAATTAATCTCTGAAAGCCAATTATCTACACTTTTCTTATATAGGCTATCAACTTCAGTTTATGTAAAAAAAAAAAAAAAAAGTCACTTTATATTACTATGCGTATATGTTCAAACTAGTGGCATTGTGAAATGGACAGCAAATAAGTCAAACAAGCTTATACAATAGCGTCTGTTGTAGAATAAATGTAAGTAGAGTTGAAAGAGCTTCAGTACGGGACCCGGAAACATGAACCTTTAAAACCATTGCGATAGTGTTGTCAATCCAGTCTAGTCGAGTCCAGTCCGGCTATGATTCCATTATAGGGAGTATTATACCTCTTATGACGTAGGCCAAGATAACAGGGACTGAGCTGGCACTGTGGGGATGGCACAGCACAGAAATGCAATTTCAGCATCCAGTTAGCAAGATATTAACAGCTTTGATTTAATGCTCTAAGGAAACTTTTAAGATAATGTTAAAGATTTAGTATGTGTTGACTTTGGCATAATATGGTCATTGGTGACATTTTTATATAGCACTTTTCCAACATTAAGGCCGATCTACCAATGATGTTTATGTCGAGAGGTGGATTAGAACCACCTTTGGATCAGTGGACAAACACTCTACCAACTGAGCTACTGGTAGATAATTTGTTGTGGCAGCAAATGCAAAGAAAAACTAGTAGCTGCGTATTTTGTTAACTGAACTGTCTTTATTCTTTAGGACTTTTGGCATAATGGCAATAATCCCAAATACAATTTGACACAAACAGATATCTAAATTGGATCTCTTGTCTCATTAAACTCAATAGTAGCTTTGACATAAATTGGCAAATTGCATTGGGGTCAGATGAAGCTGTCCAGTTCAACAGATTGTACCTGCTTTAATTTGGTAGGGGTCTTCACGGTGTCCTCTGTGTGACATGACAGCCCCTCACTCTCCGCCTGTTCCTTTGGGTCTTTGTTTATAGCTTCCTTATGGACACGCTGGTTGCTACGAGAGATGGAACCACGGGAGCAGATGGGGATCGGAGTCGCAGCAGGTGAAGCTTAAGGATGAAGACTAACAGTGGTTTAACTCAGGAGGCCAAACGCTCTGTTAGACCTGCTCAGTGTAGTCTGTATTGGAGTCTTTTCACTGATAATGCACCCACATGAGCACCCATGGGACATCTCATCACACTGTAATCCTGCCCTCCAAAAGTCCCCTCCTGGCAATTTGGTACAAAATTACCTATTACTTCACACTTACCTC
>KN477187.1:0-20908 GCA_000787095.1 Periophthalmodon schlosseri | reverse complement strand
AGTGAAGTGAAAAAAATCTACACGCAAGTTGTTTTCATTCATTTAAAAAAAAAAAAAATTCCTAAGCCATAAAATACTTGTGATACAGTGATTTAGTCTAGATACATAGATACAATGTGCTGAAGTCACATGTTAAAATGCAAAATATGTTTGCCTTTTTAGTTTATTTGTTTTAGTTGTTTTTTATGCAAGGATTGCAACTTATTTGCCACTATCTATTGGATTGTCAGAACAGACTGATCATCTATCTAGCTTGAACCATAAACGTATTTGCCAAGAAAAGAAATTATAGCATTTAACCATGAACTGAATTGGAACTGACTAAAAATATGGGAAATTACATCCGAGTTTGCTCATTGTGTATTTGTGTACACTTATATAGTATCTACTTCTGTCTCTGGCTTTATTTTTTATATTTTCTGATGGACTTTTACACTCCATAACAACCACTGCAAATTGACCATACACTGCCTTGATGGAGTTTCTGCTTTCACCTCAACAAGGGATTTGAACTGATTTGAAGAACTGCTCAAGGCTACTTTTTATTTGAAAATATTTTTGTTGGTTCATAACTTCTCAATTTTACCCTCTACTACTGTGTGGATTTCCCCTGACGTCTCAGATAATTAGATTTTTCTTGGTTTTATCACATTTCTGTAACTCTTTCTAAACAGGAGTTTCTTTCTATCTTCTTATCTGTCTTCAATAAATTTAATATTAACTTTAGTGAAAATAGTTGCATTTTGTTACATCATGCACAGTTGAATCCCCTTATCTTTCATACAAGGCGTTTATACTGTCAGATATGGAGCCTTGTATTGCAATTTTATTCACTGCTTAGTTGATGTTCCATTGGCCTCTGCAGCAGATGCTCTGTGGCTGTGGCCTATATTTAAGACAGATATGAAATTGCCTGGTAGGAGGCTGTTGTTCGCCCTGGTTGTTTATCAAATACAGATCCACAATCCCACCCAGAGTGCTCCATTATAGTAGTTGTCGTGGTTTCCCTCAAAGGACCACCTGTTAGCCGCTCATGTGAGGAGTGGGCTCAGAAAGACGGCCACTGCTGTGTTCAGACAGCCAGCCCGCCTCCCCTTTCACTCCATGTTTCCATTCAGGTCCAGAAGCGCAGATTGGATGGGGATTGATGCATGGTGTCCCTATGGACCAGTTCCTTCTTTTATATCAAAGAATTGTGATTGTTAAGTCAGAGGACCAGCTTTTAACTGTTTTCACAATCAGGTGGTTTGGGGGTTAATTTTCATTCCAATATAGGCAATTGAACATATGTTGTGGTTGATAATATTGTATGTATATAAGTTTACTTTATTTTAATATTAGTTTTAGTTCATTAAGCTGTGCCATATGTAGTGGACTTAGACCTCCAGTCCACCTAATGTCTGCCAAGCAACGGTTTGTTGTTTTGCCTTCTTATGTAATATTTGGAAGCTGCATCAGATCTGCATTGGATCAGGATACAGCAACAAAAGTAATATTATGTAACTGTACACATGGGTCAGTAAATAACATTTTTCTTGTTTGGATGTTGACACAATATTCACTAATTTGTTTATGCAGACTCTAGCCAACTTGATGTTTCAATAGCCCAGTAGTGAGGCTATAATCCTGGTCAATGCTCTCTATGCGATGTTAGACGCCTTGTTGAGATTAAGTCCGGCTGCTGCTGCTGCTTTTAGCTTGTGTGTTTGCAAACTGCACAGCTGCCCTGAGTTCCAAAAGGCCGGGCGACATGCTTTGACTTTAAATCCCACTAGAGCTCAGCTGCTCTTACCCTGCACTTGTCCAATAACTTAAACAACATCACACACTTTTACTGCCTGAAACAACCATATAGACCAGAGCAAACCTGAGGGGATGTGTTTTTAACTATAAGCACAGGACTTATCAATATCCCTAAATCCACTTTAAAATGTACATTCACATGAGCAGGCATACAGAATGGTGCAGGGCATCAGCAGCAGCTCAATACTTCTCCTCTATTGATTTCCTGTTTGGCCAGCACAGTCATTTGTCTTTTAACACAAAAGAGAAGGCCATCATAGCTCCATAATGGTGTTGTACCTGGGACAACATAATGCCAAAGTACATTTACAAAGCTAAGACTTATCATCAAAATTGTTCGAAAATAGCCATACATAAAGGACTACAGCTTTCTTATATTTGTGTATCTGTACACATTTCAGTTTCAATGTTCCAAGCACACTTTGAATGATTCCTAATAGTAATAATAAAAAAAACAATCTTTAACCAAGATCTATATAGCATAGTAACTTAAAATTGTTTTCCTGGACAGCAATGGCTCATATGGTGACTTTTCAGTTATTGGGCTCTACAGTGTGTGAATAGGCCCAGATGAAGGATGTGCTCCTTCATATGGCATCTCACAGAAATGAAAGAAAGTGAATGAAGAGTTGTGTCTAAAAAACTGCACGGGCACTTCTCCATTTCTTTGTCTGAGCTTAAAAGCCCCAGGTCCAGATAAATGGCCCACTCCAGAGGCTGAGAGGACTGTCTGTGCAGGTGAGAGATGGAGAGGGAGGACTGCAAGTGGGGCACATACACTTCTGTAGGAACCTTCAGATGGTAGCTGCAGCAAGTTAAGTCCATAAAAGAGTTCAGTGCAAATGGTGGACATAAAGTTGTAAATATTGATTTGCATTCATTGTTTTTAGTCTGTCAGTTGAAATTATAGGTTATGTCAGAAAACACCATTCTTTTTTTTTTTTTTTAATCATCGTGCCATTAAAAGGTGTGTTGTCATTGCTTGTCACGTCTGAACATTTGAGCCATATGCATTTTCACAAATTAAACCTTTGACTTATTATAATCTAAGGTTATTGGGCGTTTTCACAGATGAAATGAGATGAGATCATACCACATGGGGTAGTTCATTTCATTTCATTTTAATTTATTTATTTATTTTGAGCACATGTATCAAGTACACTTAATGCACATTTCACATTTTTTTTTTCTTATTTAAGCCTGAAAAGGAGTGGGAAGAAGAGTTTTCCCTAATGATTACATTGGACCTCCCCAAGCATATAAAAGGCAAATTCACAAATGTTGAACCTGATCATTTCTGTTGGTATACCTTAGCACTATATTATGACAAAAATTTACATTTTTATTTTAGCTCACCCCATCTGAATTAAATATTATTGATTTATAAAATGTTGTGTGATGTCCCAACGATAAGATCTTGTTAGTACAGCCTGCTGTAAAAGAGGTTTGCTGGTTTGATCTCTGCTCCCCTCGGTTCATACTGAACTTTTGCCCTGGGGCAGAATGCTTTCATCTTCTTGCCCTCAATGTCCAACATCGCTCATGTGTTATGTACATATGTATGTATTTAGAGGTGATGCGAGAGGTGATCAGCTGTAGCTTCTCCAGGGCAGGTGGCTACAGTCAGCTTAGCCACTGCAGCATGGATAGCATGGATAATTGTGAGTTGTGATTATGACCAGCGCCACTGCCCTTTTTCCATACTTAATGCCGCATCACAATTCTTAAGGCCATACAATTAGACTGGATCATATAACACTAACATTTATTTGTTAACAACCTGTTGCTAATACACTTTCAACATATGTCACTCCCCAAACTTCAAACAACCCTGTATCTAAGTGTTCTCTGTGAAAGGGAAAAATACATCTAAATAAGGCATTTTCCATCTTCATTCTTTTTACAAAACATGAAATAATTGAAAGTCTTAAAAATCCAAATGTTGATTTTTAATGACAATTTGTTTTCTCAACACGCAGGAGGCGTTGTTCCCAGACCATGACTCTACTTTGGACTGTCCTTCTGGTCGTCCTGATGACCTTTCTGAACCTGTCCCACGGTGCAGACACAGACATCAGGGTGCCTCGTGGCAAAAGGAGGCAGAGCTCAGCCGGAGGGAGCAACACCCTTCAGCACCCCCTACAGGCTCTACAGGGATACAGCAGCGAGCACAGGAGGCAGGAGCGTCAGGGGTCCCGGGGCACTAAAGCTGGTTTACTGTCCCAGCGTTCTCTGCACCCTCTGGGGCAGCCCGAGGACGAGGGACTGGGGCTGGAGGGCATGAGTCCGGTCCGCGTGGAGATGGGACCAGCACAGGACAGAGACAGAGGGCGAATGAGTCACAACAACCTGCTTGGGACCAAGAAAGGCAAAGGTCATGGAAATGGACAAGCACACCACATGGAGCACAGGAGACAAGGCCATAAGGGGAAACATAGTAAAGGTGCCTTGGTGCATTTATTTCCTTCAAATCAAATAAAATACAAAACTGATTCATTGTTTTATGTGACAATTATTTATTCTTCTATCTACAGAACAGCTTTGTTCAAATAAAAATTTGGACATGAGATGGTTTGTGGCAACAAATAGCCTCATCTCTAATTCTTTACAGTCGCAGAATTTAAATGAATATCTGCATTATGCTATTTTGGTCTGAATCTTGATCCATGTATTGTTTGAAAGACAGAGTTGAAAGTGTTCAGTAAATGCATATTGCCATATTGCCAATATTACCATGTTACTGGATGTTAACCTGTTACCAGATGTTAATAAAACATCTGTTAACCATCCCTAATTTGGACTAACGTCTGGGCATGTGGCATGTGGTAGATATCATTCTTAGTTCAATTTATGGATTAGTTTGTGTTATGTAGTTTGCCAGGTTCAGTAATTATAACTATATTGTATTATCCATATAGGCTTTTCCCCAGGTCTGGACCTCAGTGCTCCCCTGAAGGACAGGGATGTTTTTGAGGATACCCCCTCCTCAGGCCTGACCCTACCCAGTGACCTCCCCTCCCCCAGCGGCACCAGTGGCTTCGTCTTCGGCTCGGGCTCTTCTATGGTTACCACGGTTACAAACGAGCATCCTCCAACGCTGCCCCCGGCCTCTACCAAACCGCAGGTAACCCCATCCCAACAAAATACTCATTACTGGCTACGTCTGTTATGTCCCAGTGTGACTCCAGTGTGGGGGAAGCTTAGAGAAAATAGGTCTGCATTTCGGCTGTTCACTTTGCCATAAACCTCATAGGCCACAAATAGCACTCTGTATTGTGACACTGAGAGAACTGGCAATGAAAAATATTGTTTATCTGCCAAAGAGTAGTGACTTTCAGAGTATGGAATATGAAATGACTAATAAAGCTGTGCTACTGACATAAAACATGTACTCAGCTGAGCTGTAGATTTAGTTTTAAAACAGTGATGTGAGCATGTATTCACACCACCATGAGTATGTCACTATAGGCACTATAAAAATGAGTATGTCACTATAGGCATAAATACAGAAATGTACATAGACAACCCAGGCATGGTTATATATGTTATGACCATATATAATCATGCCTTAGCAATTTAATATACCAATATGTTCTATGTATTAAATCACATTGCTAGTTTAATGAATAAGAAACCTTGGTAAGAATTCTGTGAGTAAAAACACTATACTCATAACTCAATTTCTAGTACTAAATATAAAGTTAGCAAAGTAATATTGTAAACTGTGGAGGCGGACTGTGTGCTTGGTATTCAGTTTAGTAGCAGGTCTTGGTGTGCAGTCCAATAATATTGGACAACAGTGGAAAAATTATAGCCCCCTTTTTTCAAGCACAATGGTTTCTTAATTAATGTTCGATCTTCTGTGGGTGGTTTAATGAGTGGCCAAACATCAGGTAGCCCTGCATTAATCCACTGTAATTGATATTTCCATATTGGCCCATTACACTGGTGAGGAAAGCACTTATTGATCTTTTTTCAGGAAGGGGCTTTTCTGATAAATGCCTCTAGGACATTGTAGATTTTTCACTAAGAAATAGGAGCAGTGCTTGGCTAAAATGCCTAACTCTACCTATCCTCTGAAAAAGAGCAGTGTGTATATATATATATATATATATATGACACATACATATATATATATATATATATAGACAGATAGATATAGATATAGATATAGATATAGATAGATATAAATATAGATATAGATATAGATAGATATACGCACTGCTGTACAATCTCTTTATGATAATTTTAAGATTTGTGTTTATTATTTGTGTTTATTATATATAATTTCATATTCCAATCACATCCGCATCATATAAATACAAAAGACAAACAATCACACAACATCAAAAGCTTTTTGACATAAAGATTATATATCTGCATAATTACATGTGTAAGATGTGCATATCTCATATGGATTATGTTTTCCCTCAGAGAACAGGAAAAGGCAAGAGCCAGGGAGACGTAATGCCGACTCTGGACATGGCTCTTTTTGACTGGACAGACTACGAAGACATGAAACCAGATACGTGGCCATCCTCAAATAAAAAAGGTAAGTTTATTATCATGTTTTGGTGTTATATTATTTTTAATGGAAATAGTTTGTTACTGTAAAAACCTTTTGGAACCAGTGAGATAGGGCCAACTGCCGCAAGGGTCAGTCAGTAAAGAAACAATGAAACATTTTTGCAGTTTTAATATGCTGACATCATAACATATTTTACACAAAAAGGCAATTATTTATCTATTTTTTTCCCTTTTTGTTCAACAGACAAGAGGCGTACTAAAAACGTCAGTAATGGAAACGTTACTTCAGATTTGGTTGAGCCATGTGACCATCACTTGGACTGTCTTCCAGGTCAGTGTGTAGGTTGTTTTTGAAAAGCATTGTTTTGTACTTGTGGGGGCCTTTTTGGATACCTATAGCTGCCTGCCTAAATGTAATCAGAGGTAAATACTATAATGTGAATTAGGAAAACATGATTTACAGTGAATGCAATTTGTGCTTGTTCTAATTAAGGTTCTTGTTGTGACCTGCGGCAACACGAGTGTAAAGCACACAACCGAGGCCTCAACAACAAATGCTATGATGACTGCATGTGCGAGGAAGGTCAGCAACTCAAACTTAATTTCATTTTTACTGATAAATGTTACCTGTGAAATATGCATTACGGCAAAACACTGTATTTTAAAATTAGATTGATTGATTGATTAGATTAGTTGATTTACATATTAATAATGTAAAGCGCATTGAGTGCCTAATGGAGGTGGAAAATGCTATATAGATTGAAACCATTTGCCATTGGACGAACTAGTTCATGAATTAAACTGTTATGAACCAGTCCAAAGTTGATTTGTTATAATAAGAATGAATTTCACTCCAATAGAACAGGTAAGTAAACCATCAAAGGATTGTAGAATTGAATCATGAACGGAAACATACTGCAGTATATTCTGTCTCCATGAAGACATGCAGGGTCAGGCACCAGACCAACTTACATACTTCAGCTTTAACTTAAATACAGTGACTGCTTTATTATTAAAATTGGTAATTAAATATAATTTTTAGGTTTGCGGTTTTATTTGCCTCATTAATATTTATAGCTTTTTCGACTGAAATCACAAAAGATATACCTTACCTCTTTCATTCAGGTCTGCGCTGCTATGCCAAGTTCCACCGGAAGAGGCGTGTAACTAGGCGAAGGGGGCGCTGTGTAGTCCCAGAAACAGTCAACAGTGACCAGGGAGGCTTCATCACCATCTGAGCGACAAAAACACAGAAAAAGACATCATATTAAAGAGAAGCAGGACATGACATCACCCAGACAAATTGACTACTGTCCCAGGGTTTAAAGTCTGGGAGGAATTCTCAAGTCACACTGTCCCATTTTTTATTTACTTGAATGCACAACAATTTTATTTTTCATTTAGATAAGCTGTTACAGTGAATAAAGACCTTTTGATCATTTTACAATGTGTGCCACATCTGCTGACTTTGATTTATTCATTTTAGAATGTCTTAGACTGCTGTACTGTACATATACCTATTGGTCCCTAACTACTTTTTTATTGAGACAAAGTACTTGTAAATGTACTAAATGTTAGTATGACATACAGAGATGCTTGTTTGATTCTACATTTTAAAACTGTGTACATTTTATTTATTATTTTTTATGTTGATCTGGAAAAGCTGTATTTCTACATTTTTTTGTTTTAATTATTAAAGAATAATTCGAGTTTTACTTTTTTTTTTTTTTTTGATTCTCCAAAGATGCAGGTAGATAGAAGCAACTTTGACACCTGGTCCACAGTATCTAATAATCCAAAAATAAAACAATGGTAATGGGTAAAATAGTAGCTATATAAACAGGCAAGATTACCAATTTAAATTTATTTAGGCAAATAGATGGAGGCATGTGAAAGGCACTGTGTGCCAGCTTAGTCTAATTTCTAACAAATGTATTTACAACCGTACAAGGTCAGAGATCGTACATTGTATTGGTGTGTTGACTTGCGTTTTAGACAGTTGCAATTACAGGCACACTGTACTGTATTTTTCAGGCACACACAGTGAGAGAAGTGACTATCTCATCGTGTTATTGAGAGGTGAAAACGTGTGGGAATATTTAGCTATCACTTCTAATTTCTGCATAATATTAGCATAGAAATCCAATCTTGGCACAGAAGAGGCACGACTTTGACAAAACTGTCAGGATCCACTTTCAGATCTTTGAACAGCTCAGTTCAGGCAATGGAGGCTTCATAGTTCCTATGGGAATCTAAATCATGTGACCCAGTAGAACTTTAATAGGTGGGGTAACAATGAAGAGGATATACTTTATGCTGCACAACACCAACTGTTTACAATTACCGTACTTCTGATGAGATTCTATGCACCAATATAAATGACTGCAGATCTGATAAAACCTAAGATGAGACACGCAACATTCCATTCTGTTTTCTTTGGGTAAATAGATTTCATTTGTTTTGTGATAGTGACCTCAGCATGGCTCAAAATACAAAAAAAATGTGATTTTCAAGTTGAAATTTAAGTGGAAATGTTCAAACTTTACAGAGAACTTGGATGATAAGGCTGCCTAAAAAGATCTTATACTAAATATATCAAGATGGTTGGTGTAGGTTCTATTGTAGTGCCCATATTCCTGTGCGTGAACATAACAAAATGAAAAAAAAAAAAAAAATCCACTCACTCGCTCATGCTTATGTGACAGAAATAAAACAACTAGAAAGAAAGCATGCATTTAAAGGCGGGGTCTAACAAAATATCAAGTATTCAACATGGTCAAAAATCACTATTAGAAGCTTGTAACCTCTTTTATATAGGCCAGGGACTACACAGCATAATTTATGGTAGGCTCCCACCAAGATCCGTGCTCCACCACACAGCCCCACGCGCACACCCACAGCAGCAGCAGAGGAGTAGTGGAAGGGGCCGGGGAGGCAGTCATATGGGGCCGGGTCAGGCCGCTGTCACATGGCTTGTGTTTGCAGCCTGATCAGAGGAGAAGGAGGAGGAGTTTGGGCTTCAAGGAGTTTGGGAAAGAACAAAGTTGCTCAATTTCTTCATGTAGACCGCAAAAGTTTACAACAGTTAGTCGGATCAAGATAGTTTGATTTTACTTTTACGTCTTGGCATGGAAATCCCGGCTATTAATCTAAAGGTAAGGATGATTTCCGTGTGCTACTTTCACAGTAGGCTGCACGACTGGATCAAGCAGTAGCATTATGAAATTAACTACTTAGTTGCTCTGTTTGTGGGTAGTGTTAATGATGGATGATTAATGGATGATTGATGATGTAAAGTTAAAATAACCCTGATGGAGAAGCCACTTTCTGTGCACATTGGTTCTCGTACCTACACATTTGCTCTCCTGCTTTTAAATGAGAAACATTAGTCAAAGGCTTTACCTAGATCTATACAATAGACTCACTGAATTACTCTCTGATATTGACAGCATTTCAGATGCAAAGGCTAGTAGGATGTAAACGTGATGGTGGTTATTAGAGAGGCCAACTTGTACGCATTTTTAAGAACGTTTTTGTCCATTACATTGCAACCATATTTTTTTAAAGGTGAACTACGTAACTTTTCTGGTGGTGAGTCTGTCTTCATGCAGATGTTTGCATTGCTTTGCCTGCAGTGTTCCACAGTATAGCATTAAATTAAACTCTCCATAGAAACAAGCAGGCAGACCCTCAAACAGGAAAGTTATATAGTGCACCTTTTAAACTAGATTTACTTTACTAGCTTTGACTGTGATTGCCTAAAATAATTTAACACTTTTCAGTGTTTTTATTTTGTAATCACTTCATTTTGAAACTCTAAACTTTCCCCACTATTTCATCAACAACAGGCCCTACATCATGGGGCTAATTTGTGTCACAAGTAAAAATTCAAATAGGCCACTGCATTCATAAATGTACAAACTATCATTTGATTTGGGGTTTCTAGTGCTAAGCCAAATTATTTCATAGTGTCTGTTGAGGTACTTTATGAAAGAATTCAGTAGGTAATAACGTGATGATATAATTTTTAAATAAATTTCAATATGCTTTTCTCTGTCTTTTGTTTTGAAGGCAATAGTACTAGTTCACTGGCTGCTTACAGTATGGTGAGTACTCACAGGTTTTTCCTCACAAACTTGAGGAATTTCTCTCCTCCACTGACTGCTGCCACTGGATTTGTGTGGACACTGACTAAATGCTAAATAATGACCAGAATTTGACCTACTATCATAAATAACTCACGCTAATAAAATATATAGTGAACAAATGACATAAGTTGACATGATATGACTGTGTTTGCTATAGGGCCTGTATGGCGTGGCTTCCCCATTCATATGCGTGGGGAAACTTCACTGTGTTGGCTATTGGAGTGTGGGCCATCGCACACAGGGACTCTATTGATGCAGTGCTTATGGTGAGTTTTTACCTTGATGCTTGGGAGACTGCAAATCATGTGACAGATGTGCTAACCCATTTGAGTGTGAAATCTGGGACAAACTGTGAACATTTAACAAAGACACATTGCTGTTGGAGCATAGTCAGCAAGTAGGAAGTTACACTAAACGTAAGTTAAAGTGAACTTGGATATTTCATCATACCTTAACCTGGCTATTTATAAACTTCACTTTCCTCTTTATAGGTACCATTTTGAGGACTTTTCACCAGTCAAGAGATAAAATAGGCTATTTTGAATTGTTAACTATAATGCTGCTAGATTTTCATCAGTCTGACGAAACCCATAGATGCAGGGATGATGGCTCTTATTAAATAGTCTTCAAAATGCTATATGGCATGCTATAATATCTTACCTTAACAGTGACCTATAATACTTTGAAGGACACCTTGGCGTCTCTATAATGAATGTAATGTAATTCAGCATAAACAGAAGGGCATTGTTTTGTGTGCAAGGCATAAAGAGCAAGGAAAAGCAATTGACATGCATGATGGTTTTTTGTATAGTCGTCCAGGGGTCTATAAAAACTGTGTTCCCATTGTCACATGACCAACCACACCTCATCAGAGACAATGACACATCTTTGACTTCATGGCTTTTTTATGTTCAAATGTAGCTCAACAGTACTGCCCACTTCAAAGGTTCCAGAATAAATCTCCCATTCATTTTCTTTTTATTGAAATTTCAAAAAATTCAAATAGAATTTAGAAGCACTAGGCTAAACAGCTATGTTGTAACTAAAGTTCTTTAACACAGTTATTTTTAATCCAAAAATACTGTAAATAATAACTCAATAATAACAGTTTATGGTGGGTGATCACTGTTGAGCTCCATAAGGTTAGTTTTAGTTACAAAACAAAAATAAAGAAGTATTTTTGATTTTGCACTTTTTACTGTATCAGCCTTAAATCTGCAGCAGATGCCAATTTAGTTTAGTTTAGTTAGAATATGCATAATGCAAAGGGTTGTGAATACGTTTGTAGTAAATTCAAATTAAAATTGCCCCTGCATATCGGACTAAAAATATTGGCAGAGCTTATCGGCTCCGCTGGATTCTAAAACAATCTGTATTCCCCATAAAAAACATTATTAGTTGAACTCTACTTTAGACACAGTACACAATATAAAAAAGCTTGCTTAATATTTGTGTTTTTACATCAGTATATGTTACAAAAACTACTACTACTATTAAGTACTAATCATCGTCTCTTTTTTGTGATTTCCCACAGTTTTTATTGGGGACGGTTGTGACAGTATTGACAGACATTGTCCATATTGCGATTTATTACCCCACACGTGATCTGGTGATACCAGATGTGCTCCGTTTCAGTGCAGGGATGGCTATCCTCAACCTGCTGCTCAAGCCTGCATCATGTTTTTTTGTCTATCAAATGTACAAAGAGCGAGGAGGGGACTACAATGTCAACTTTGGTAAGTATATGTCTATGCATCCTCTTATAAATGTGAATAAATGTACATCATTTTTTATTTGCCTGCCCACAGTACCTAAAATGTGACTCTTAATTAATACATTCTTAAATGAAATTAGAAAATTAGATGAACATGATGCCATTCTATTTTAAGGAGAAATGTGATCTGTATAATCGCAAGACTTTCTGCCACACCTCCCTGACATATACTTTCAAATGAATATATTGCAAATCCAACAGTATTGAAAAATGTTACTCAAGTAAGCTAATACGGTTATCAAATGTGTATATGGATTAAAACATTAGTTGGTGCTTAAAAATTGCAATGTTTTTACTTTTTCAACTTTTCACTTTCACAATTACTACTAATGCGACCACAAAAGTACAACATAAATATACTATTACTACTACTACTTTTACTACATCTAAGAAGTATCAAGTATGCAGAGGAATATTTATCTTTGTAGCTGCTGTTAGATGAAAGCAGAATCAAACTTATTATTAAACATACAAAAGCAGAAAAGTCCCTTCTAGTACCAAACATGAATTCAGACTGTTAGCTTCAAACCACTTGATTCCTCAGTCAAACTAATTTGTTATAGTCACAAGACTTTGAAATTCAGCGCTGCTGTTGGGGCAGGAAAATAAATTGTTTCTCCATGTGTTTATATGGTCATTTGTGTGGCTTACCCCAAACAAAGCTTTGACCACAAGAAAACACACTATTTATCAAAAAGACTTAACTTATTCCAATGTAGACAGTTTTAAGTATGTTTGTTCCATTAAGAGGGCCCTCAAAATGAAGCTAAGAGCTGGTCTACTGAACTGTGATGTCGACTGTATGCCGAAATGCACTCCACAACTTTGAATTGGTCTTGCATATTTCTTCCCTCGATTATGATATCTATTCCTGGATGCATAAAAATTGACCCTTAGCCAAGTATATACAAATGTTCTACATATTGTAAAATGGCAACATAGCCTCAAGACTGCAGTTGCCAAAATATGTCCCCTGATTTAGCTCTTAGAGGATAATTGAATATTGATGAAGCTGTACCCTCAGTAGGTATATCACAGCACATGATTGACTGTGTAGACTGATGTAGGTAGAGATCAGCCGAGGAGAGAATTTTAATTGCTGTCTGATTGTAGCACAGTCATGATGAAGGGATCCCGCTGCTTGTCGCTCTTTAAAACAAAACAAGTTGGAAATTCCAGTATTTGAGTGAGCTTTTGACTGACGACCTGCAAATACTGTAAGACTACTTTTTGTCATGTCATTTGTTAAAGACTGGTACAATTTCTTAAATAATGCTTCAAATGGGAGCATTCTATGACAAGGTTAGGGCTGTGCTTGTACATTAAAACAAAAACTATATCCACTTGCTTCCCCATATTGGCACACTCATCAGTTCCGCATGAATGGACTTGGAAGAAGACATTTTCATGTTCAAAACATTTCCATGAATTGTATTTAAATCCAAAATATTATCCCATGTATAAATAAAACCAAATGTTCCCTGTGGTATTTCTGGTTCCCATGGCATTCTTGGCACAGTTTTATCCATATCAGTCATTTAGTAACAAACACTTAATTGGTTGTATTTATTTATTTATTTGCTGTATATTTTTTTACATCCAAGTAGCACTAGTTGCCTGCCAAATCATGCCTTTTTGTTTGTACTTCTTTATCTAACTATCACACTGTCATTTTTGTCTCACGTTATTCATGTCTTCTGTTTTTTCCTTCCTGCTGGCTGACCTTTGACCTTTCAGACTTTGAGACTTCAATGGACAGCCGTTGCACTACGGACAGTGCTGACAGTGCTTTTATTGGCCGTCGCTATTGATTTTGCCTGGCTTTTTCTCCCTCTCCTCTGTTTTGTACCATTTCCATCCTCCGTACAATCATCTTCCTCCATCACCCTGGCTTCTAATTGGCTGCTGGACACAAGAGACCACTTCTTTGTATTCTATTTTACACATGTTTATCTATGTTGTCTGTCATTTTTCATTATGACCTTTTCTACCTGCCATGTTCTGTGTCATTGTACATTTATTTCTGTCTTTGTGGTTTGTTGATGTGTATGTTAATATGTTTGCATGCATGTTTTATTCATATTTCATACTCTCCCGATGCCCAATTTGTGTTGTCTATTCTGTTTTATTTTAAGCAGCACTGTGCGATGGTGCACTTTATCAGCCTAATTAAAGTCAGTGCACTGTTGACTCTTAATAGTGAATGCATCTCTGAACCTATCCAAAAGGTACTATGGTAGTATCTAGATCAAGTTCTTTTTTTTTCATTTGCAAATTGAGCGGTACATAGCTTATAGTGTTGAAGACAGACTTTTATATATGGTATATAGATATTCCGAGGTACCTATGAGAAACATTGACAAAGTGCACAAATGCGCCAAACTTATAAAATAATAAAATGATAAATCCTTGATTTGTGTTGAACTTTTCTCTCAGATATAATTTTGCATTCTTGAGCATTGCTATTGTCTTCATTTGATCAAAATTATCCTCTTTCCTAATTTTAAGTATACTATGTAAAAATGTAGAAAACACTTTTTGGCTTCTCTGTCAGACTTCCTTAGAAGTATTGACTTGAGTGATTGTAATAAGCCAGGCATGTCTGTCACATTATGGGTCATGTTGAGGTAAGAGTGAGTAAAGCCTTTGAACTTTTGAAAATGTAACATCTGTATTCAAACCGTGCTAAAGCCGAGGTTGTTCCTGGTAGAGAGAGACTCCTAATTTGTGTCAGAAAATGGCTTGCACTGAAATCTTTATGAACCCTGTTTACTTCTATATTCCACTAAAGAAGTCAGGGAGTACAGACATCAGAGAGCAGCCATGCATTACAATGGTTCACCAGTGATGTTTGTAGTTCCTGGTTTGCTGACAATGTGTATGTTTTTGTTCTCTTTATTTGGGAGACGCCTATAAAACGATGCCAACAGACTTTTAACTTGTGCTTTGCAGGTTTCCCCACAGTATCAAGAAACCGAGATGCTTACCAATCCATAGACCAGCAGGACCAAGAATCTGCAAGCCCAGCCAATCCCTTCAACCAGACCCAAGACAAACCCACCCGGGCGTACTAAAAATACATTTGCAATAGCACATATCGTATCATCCTTTTGGAGATGTATCAGTGTTACTGCCCTGGTAAATTTTGTTACTTCACTGTGTTACTTGTTGATGATGGTACTGAAAGGTCTGCACAGTTCCTATTGAGACGCACTGATTGCTCATTCAGTAAAGACAGAGATACACTGGTCAAGAATACTGTTAAGACTACTAGTTACATTTTCAAAATGTTGTGTTACAATTGTTCATAGGAATATTTGCTTCTCATTTGCTTTTGCCTCAATTGCTTATATTCAATCATTAATTTTGATGAGCTCCTATTTCAGATTTTTCCATTTATTTTTTTTGGACAGTAAAAGGCATGTACTTATATAAGACATTACTTTTAAAATTGTGAAAACAGGGTATACTCCTATGTCTGAAGTGTCATTTTGCAGGCAACCTAATGTTTTGCACAACATGTAAAAAATATTAATAACTAAATAAAGTAGAGACTGTTTCTTCTAAAGCATAGGTTGCTCCACTAAAGTAGGCTTACCAGTATTGTGGGTGCTTTTTTTTTTTTTTTTTTTCTCAAAAGTAGGCTACTGTATTGCTTTGACACACATTCTGCCATTGTAATTTCTGTTTCCTTAACCTTGGTCATACATATATTTCACACTGAGAGCTACTGGTTAAGTTTAAGTCACTGTTGTATTGTATGTTCTATTGTATGTTCTGTCCTTGGTTGAATCATTCTTGCTGGAACATATTTGTGTGATGGTTGTTGATGTGAATATGTGGTGCAAGGTCCTTAGGAGAATCTGTTGCCTTGGGTTGTTCTGTATGAATGAATAAATATGCCAAAGGCTATTTTGCACAGTTCTTAATTCATTGTATATATCATATTGCATTTAAGCCTAATCTCTTGTTATAATTACTTAACCCAATTACATGTTTAAGATTTCCCAAAAAGCAAAGGTTGCTAAAATAATTAGTAGTTTTATTAATTAGGCCTAGGGATTTATATTGTACCTTTTAATTACATCTTAAATAGACAATTAAACAGGCTACACCACAGCATCCCTATACCCTTTTTCACTACAGTAACAATCGCCACCCCCCTCTACCAGAAGAAGTACTCAGGAGCATCAGCTGTCTACCGTCATCCCAAAGGTGAAGCATGACTTAATTATAAGGACCATTAAACCGCTTTACAGCTCCTTCAGTTTTACTCAGTCAATCAATACGTATGCCGAATTACGCCCAAAAAGTGTCATCTATTGGTCTCTCCTTCACTTTGCACAAATCAAGCTCCATTGCGTAAGCGTGTCAATGATTCATCCACACGCCGAGCTCCAGAGCGCACGGACCCAGAAGGCGGAGGAACAGAGCGCGGTGACCGGGGTGAAGGTGGGGGCACGTGCTTGTGGGACAGCTCCGTATGGCCGACCCAGCGCCAATAAGCTGTTGATTAATATGTAGCCGCTGGGTTGGCCCCCTCCACTAACTCCTCCGCGCGCACCTTTCTGACACAACTGCGCGCACCTGATTCCTCTGAGCCAAGGACACGCTCGCGCGCCGTCGCCATTGTTGGTGCATGCAATAAAAGGGAACTCAATTTGTCAAAGGCGTTATTGCATTAGTGACAATCTCCGGGGACGTTTTGAATCAATGGTTTCGAGGCTCCGTGGCTACAGCAGACTTTCAACGCAATTATAAACGTCTTAGTTACTGAATTGAGAAGTGGCCGTCTTTTTGCAAATCTCATTACCAAACATATTTTAAAAAGATGTCGAGAAAATAATTCAATATAACTTCTGTGTTTGTGCTAATAATACAATTTTAGGCCTACTACACTACCCCGAGGGACACATTTAGACAGCTATTTTTCTGCAGTTTTTCTACCATTTTGGCAATTTATAAGCCTTCGTAATCAATACCAAATTAAATCTGCTCACAGCAAAGTAATGACTTGAGTAATATTTTTCTCTATCCAAAGATCTGGACTGTAATAGCCTTATTAACAAAAGAACAGACCGTTTCAGAACCATTAAAACGTCTTGCCTCGTGGAAGAAAAACAAGAACACTGTGATTGAGAAAGGTATCTCAGAAAA
Organism: Periophthalmodon schlosseri; assembly: GCA_000787095.1. NCBI lineage: Eukaryota > Metazoa > Chordata > Actinopteri > Gobiiformes > Gobiidae > Periophthalmodon > Periophthalmodon schlosseri. Next base: position 3,499 of record KN477187.1, on the reverse strand, counting down.
TATACGGTCTATCATGCTGCAATTATTAGGCAACAGTTCATTACATAAAAAAAATAAAAATAAAAATAAAAATAAATTAAAAAATGGAGCCATACCTTTGATGGGGACCAAGGTAGATGCTAGACAGATTAATGCTATGTTTTATGTATTACCAAAAGGGGAAATAATGAACCATCATCAAACGCAATATCCTTGAAGTAAAAAGGCAGTGGTCTACTTCTGGATCTTTCGGAAAACAATGGGAATCAAAACATGACCTTCAGTGTTAGGGGTGATGGAGACACCCTGGGTCTGACTCTGGGGTTAATTATACAGCCCAGTGCCAGCCAGTGATGGAAAGTATTGACACACTTTGACCTACATGTCTGATTAAGATGGGTGCATGGGAAAAGAAACATGGCTACATCCTGTGGGAAACTAGGGCCTGGAGCAAGACCTCAGATGAAGGTATTTTTAATCACTGTATGCGTTACATTTAAAGCATGAAGCTAAAAAAAAACAACTACATTGTCATAAGTAAGAAAGTATTGCACTTTTTAAATAGATAAAGAGATGACATCTTTATGCCTGCAGCAGGAGCAACCTTTGACCTTTTCACACTGTGGCCCCACACATCTGTCACAGACGATAACAGCATCTGAACTCATCCAGTTACCCTCTGCTCCAAAGCAGATCCAAGGTACCAGTCAATAGGGTGTTTCTGAAAAAAAAAGAAGAAGCAAAACAAAAAGTCTACCAGCCGGTTGCAAAGAACCAAAAACACTAGTTGATAAAACACATTCATATTGCCATGACTCTTTAAGGTACAAATAAAACCTTAACCAATCAAAGTGAAGTGAAGTCTCAAAATAACAATAACCTCTTATTAAAGGCCATAAAAAGCTATTACATTTACATGAATGGTGTAAAAAAAATTTGATTAATTTTTTTACGTATTGCCTTCCACTAGCTTTATATATGTCTTTTGCCCTTCATCAGTCGTGTACAGTACGTTATGTTCAGTTAAAAAAATGAAAAGTTTGAATATAGTTTCAGTATGAATGAAATCAACTTAAACATAAACATAAATTAAATTATGTTGACATCATGTAGCTCTCTCTGTTTGACAGTGCCTGTCTTTCATTTCCCTGTGAATCCCCAGACTGTTCTTGTTAGCTCTGCAGCCAATATCACTATTAGTTTGTTTTGGTTTCACAGAAGGGGTGCTCCTTATTGTTATGTTGCAGAAAATATCCACTGTTGATCTTCTTATATGCCCAAGGGTTGTGGTTGACTGGAGCATGTGTCACTAACTATTGGCCTGAGGGGCAAAGTTAAAAGATAACGTTAATGCTCTTGCAATAAAGAGAAACCAATTCATCCGTGTGTATGCATTTTTTTTAACAGTGGAGTGCCCGAATACCAAGGTACAACCCACAGTAACCCTGGTCTACCAATTTCAACACTGTGCCCTCCTTGTTAATCATTAACAGTAGAGTTGTTAAAGATTTGTTATTTGTTAAAATGACAATATATTTTATCTATTTTATCTATTTTATCTATATTTTATCCAGAATAAGTTAATTTTGTATCATTTTGTCATTATCAATGTGCTCACAGAAGTAAATTGGTATGACATCAGTGTACTCTTACTTCTTCATGACAAGATCAACACTGTTCTGTATCTGTGTATTGCAATGACGGCAACCACAAACCATCTTATTTGCATCCAAGTACATACATAGAATGAGTTAGTTCTCAGACTCTGCTGCTGTTTGAAAATATTGGGGTCATGGTGGCCATAAGGAACAGGGTTGCTCTGTGGAGGAGTCAGAGGTGCAGATTCATTAAAAATACATTTGTGACAGCACAGTAACAAATGGTTGTGGTCCCATACACCCTCCCCGTCCTCATTTATCATTGCACTACTGCTACTGCTGCTACCTGCTCCAGCTCACCGTTCATTACTCTCTCCTGTCTTGACTTTAAACCACTGCTGGGCCACCTCACATGCACCGCCTAAAGGGAATACACAACTCCAAAGGTTATTTAACAACAAGAAGGAACTTTTTATAGAGGAAGTCCATATTTGCATATTTGTATTTCATGGAAGTACAATATGTTTTGTGTTGATATTTTTAGGAACATACAACATCAACCATAAGAGCAGAAGTAGCCACACTGGTGACTAACTGCAGCAGCATTAGTGGTAGCATTCAACCCAGTCCAAATTGTACTATGATGCGGTTCAGAGAATAGACTTTAAAGTAACTTCGCTTGTGTACAAGTCTCTCCATGGCCTAGCACCAAAGTACATCTCCGACATGTTAGAGCCATATGAACCATCTCACACTCTGAGGACCTCAGGAACCTCCTCCTGGTCCCCAGAGTCAGGACTAAACATGGGGAATCAGCCTTTCAGTTTTATGCAGCTAAAAACCTGGAACAGCTGTGCATATGATTGAATTTTTTGTATCTATTCTGCACTCTTCTCTTTTAATGTTCATTTTACGATGATTATTTATGTTTTGTTGTATTGTAATTCTAATGTCTTTCTTTTTCTGTAAAGCACTTTGAATTACTTTGTGTGCGGATTGTGCTATACAAATAAACTTGCCTTGCCCTGATTAATATTTTGAGTACTCACAAGTACTCACAACACTGAAAAAAAAAAAAAAAAAAAAAAAAAAAAAAAAAAAAAAAAAAAAAAAAAAAAAAAAAAAAAAAAAAAAAAAAAAAAAAAAAAAAAAAAAAAAAAAAAAAAAAAAAAAAAAAAAAAAAAAAAAAAAAAAAAAAAAAAAAAAAAAAAAAAAAAAAAAAAAAAAAAAAAAAAAAAAAAAAAAAAAAAAAAAAAAAAAAAAAAACACTTGGAAAAACTATAATAATCTTTAAACAATTGAGAGAAATTAAACATTAATAATTAACAGGACAGAATAAAAGTTTAATGTTCTTAGTGCAAAAATTAGGCCAATACAGAAAATACGTACATTTCAAAGAATAATGAAATCTGCTTCTGTAAATTGGTTAAAAAGTGCTTGAATCATGCTTAATTAACTCAATCAAATGTAACACACACATACACACACACCCATGAAATGAACTACGCAACTCAACCACAAGAGGTCACAAGCAAGTGAACATTTTGCACTCTTAGAATAAAATAGGGCATCAGGCATAGTTTATTATCTTAAGGATATTATTTACACGAGATAAGGAATTTCCACATAAATATCAAATATCTGGACAGTCGCAACACCTCAGTTTAACAAACAAAAAACTACCCTTATTGACATACACCATTACATTCAAATCCCAAAAACAGTAAAACCCAAATCACCCATAAACCACCACATGCCTATTACAATATTAGACAATCACAGCTAACACATTTACAGGCAAAACTAACCAAGTTCCAATCAAGGAGCAGCATTATTCCATGTTTGCTACAAAAAACTGTAATGATTTTGTAGTGTGTTGACAGCACTGAGTCTCTGACCTCCACCAGTCTGTCCCGGTAATG
>KN477186.1:20165-30779 GCA_000787095.1 Periophthalmodon schlosseri | reverse complement strand
TCTCTAGTACCCTGGAATAGACCTTACTGGTCTAAAATTGACTCTTGTGAGCTCTAAGCAATGTTAAAATGTGGTTTCCTCATCAAAAATGTACCTGGAGTTGTGTTTTGTTTTATTCAAAGCTCAAAATGCTCTGTTCCACCTTCTGACGTCATGTAGTGGTAGTTTATGTTAAAAGCTACCTTTTACATTTAATTCAGTAGATATTGGAAATTCCAGGGCAGGGAAAAATGATTCTAGTGAAGGTTTATGGTGGAGATTAAAAACACAGTGGCACACTTCCACCTTGTGATGTCATGTGGTAATACAGGAACAGAGTGTTTTCTGTTTGAGAGAACAACTCAGCTGAAATATGCAGGGTTTGCGTGTTAAAAATGTGTGAATAAAATAAAACACAATTCTATGTATGTTTATGATGAGGAAACAACATTTTTCCCCTAATACCTCGACATCCTATTATGTGCAGACTAAAGCAGGGACTAGATTCAGATCTGTTGGACAAACTAAAAGGTCTACACTCAGACAAAGAAGCCTTCACAACAGCCTAAAACATGCATAGTTGTAATCCTGATGCTGGAAGTTTTCTACATGTATATCTATGGTGAAATGTTCATCAGTTACTATGGAGACACAATGCACACAAGAAACAACAAAGTCAAAAAAGTTTAGATTGTCTAAATTCATTCTGTATTTTGTCTTGAGTTTTCAAACAACATTTTCAGGAGTCTGTGATCAATACGAGCATTCATGGTCATGTTTAAGTGTTTGATTTTCAACAAAAAAGGTGAGAGTGACTAACTGAAAAAGTGCTGGCTAATGCTATTTTTTGTGCGAGAGACTTGTTATGTGCGAGAGACTTGTTGAAGAGCACAAATTAACTCACCTGTTAGTTCCAACTGAACAGGTCAGATTAAAGTCTAATAGAGCATCTAACAGAGCAAAGTCTACAGTTAGCATCACACAACCAGGGAATGCTACAACGTATTACCTGATCACAAGCTTGCTAGCACAAGCTGTGCAGCACAGTCACAAGCTAGCTAGCATCAGCCAACAGTTTTTCAGTTAGTCACTGTCACCTTTTTTTGTTGAAAATCAAACACCTAAACAGGACCATGAACGCTCATATTAATCACACCTGAAATTACCTGAAATGTGTTTAAATCCTACACTTTAAAAATGGATACATTTCAATATTAACTCCAGTAATACATAATCACGAGTTTACACCAGCACTTTTGGAAGTATCTTTCAATCAGTGGGCAATTATGGGAAAAATCCTTACAGGATTGGTTTATCCAAAGAACGTTTGCCACTTTTGACCAACTCTGTGAAAAATATAAGATAGTAAAGAGAGATTTCTTCAAATATTTACAAATTCACAGCTTTGTTAAAACAATGTTCTCATTTTTCCTTCATCAGCCTCCTGAGTATAGGCTTGATCTCTAAAATCTGTAATAGCCTGTTGGATTTTGAAGGATATGACTACACTGGACCATCTAAGAAGATTGGCAACAGGATATTGGAGCGAATATCACTGATATTCAATGGACTAAAGCCCAGGACAATGTCCACTCTTCTTCAATTTGTGCCCATCACGGTCTACTGCAATTTAAAATTCTACATAGACTACATCTGTCAAAGATGCAACTCTCCAAAATGTTCCCTGCAGTGGAAACAACTTGTGATCGCTGTGCGCAGGACCAAGCTTCATTTGCCCATACCTTTTGGAAAAATATCCCCCTATTGGACAAAAATATTTCATATGCTGTCACATGTTTGTCAATTACGCTTTTGTCCTGACCCTGTTTGGTGTATCCCCAGTTACTGCAAATCTTCTAAATGAACAAAAATCATTTGTCAAATTTGCATCATTATTGGCTAGAAGACTTATCTTATTGAATCGGAAACAAAAAAAAAAACTCCACCTTACACTATTCTATTGTATGACATAATGAAACATGTTTTTCTGTATATAGCTATATTGATAAAACATATATGAGGTTATTACCAACTATTATGCTGAAAAAACTTCAATAAAAAGATAATTTTAAAAAAAAGAAGAAAAAAAAAAAGAAAAAAAAGAAAATGTGTTAAATCCATTTTGTATTTGTCTGTATAACTCGACTTGACTTTCAGATCTTAAAGCTTTTTTGTGCATTGTGTCACCATGGTAACTGCTGAACATGCAGTCATACCCATACATTCAGAACACCCCCCAGTATGATGTCACTGCAAAGTATCAATGTGCTCAATAAAGTATACCTTCCCTTAACCCAAACTAAAGTATGGCACTCAACAGTCCCGGCCACTTTGAATTCTGCTGCGGTTCTGGAAGTACATTTCCCATTCATTTTTGCCATAGACTTTTCGAAGAATTTAAATGATCAATTTAAGATGGAGGATGGAGATAGAAAGATGGAGGCTAACTGATTTGGTAACTAATAACCTGGTTCTTTCAGTCTAAAAGGCACATGTTAAACTTAAAATTCTGCTGAAAGTTTTGAAGGTTTAAAAAGATTTTCTGTTACCTGGGATCCAGAATACACACTTTATTGACAGGTGGATTTACCAATCAAGGACACACATGGGGCTAAAAACATGGCGGATTTCTGCAGAATCAATGAGTGAAGCACTAACAATTGTAAAAGACAAGCTATTTTAATTCTATGGGACATTAACTGCTAACACACAACATATTTAGATCACCATGTTACCTTGTATTATTTTGAAAATGCTATATTCACCAAAAACAATATATTAACATGTTTGATAGGTTTCACTTTTGTTTGTGACACTGTACACTGGGAACAGGTCTGACTTACTGCCAGCAATGCAAACACAGCTTCAGTCATACAGGGACCGGACAGACCTTAGCAAAGGGCCCAGACCCCATACTCCCGGAGCACCCCCGCAAAGGACACCACGAGGGACACAGTCGAATGCCTTCTCCAGATCCACAAAGCACATGTGGATTGGTTGGGCAAACTCCCATGAACCCTCAAGCACCTGATGGACAGTATAGAGCTGGTCCAGTGTTCCGCAACTGGGACAAAAACTACACTGCTTCTCCTGGGAAATTTACTTCCGGGTAAATTTTAAGATATGAATTCTTAGCATGTGTATTCATGACATTGGCCATACATATGCCAAATAAATGCTAATCTTGTCTTAGTCTGGCCAAGACTAAAGATGTGTGTAAGTAGGAGCTAGGGTTGTCAAAAGTATAGAAAATCTGCTACTAATCGATAATAAAACTAGTATTGAAACTAGATACTCTTTTGAGCAGGTATTGATACAAAAAAGTCACATTCACAGAACAGAAATTAATCTTTCCTGAATAGCTTTAGGATAGGTTTATAGTATAAGATCACATAGACTAGTATGGAACCTACCTGGATGACTGAGGAATTACACAGGTAATAATAAAGAAAGCACTACACTTTAATTGTCTGAAGAAATAGTGTTTATTATCTTTATGGTATCAGAATCGGTACCGAGTATCGAGTCTATTCCTTAGTATTGAGTTGGAAATTTTAGCATTGTGACAACACTAGTAGGAGCTGGTCAGTACAACAGCTACAGGGGAATGTATGAGAAAGGTTCAATAATTAGAGTCACCCTCTCAGATCATTTACCAAGAACTGAACCAACAGTACAGGACACGTGCTGTTGGTTACAAATACAGAAATGAGTATGAACAAAGGGGTGATTTCGATTTAGGATGGACAGGGCTGACCTTATTGAAGTCCTTCTGGCGGAGATAGGTGATGGCCTTGTTTATTTCCAGGTCATTGGCCAATTCCACATACTGAGAGTTCTTCACCATCTCCACACACCTGAACAGGTACACACACACATTTACACAGATTTTGTTAGTCACGTCCCCGTTTAGTCCTTGTTTAGTTTTGTTCTGGTTTAAGACTGGTGTTTACTGGTCCAGTGTTTCCCATTAATAGAGGACACTATGGTGGCCCGCATAGTCTAAAAACAACCTGGACTATACACTGGCATCACAAAATCACACTTTGTTGTCCATTGTCTTATCATAAACATTTAAAAGTCATTTTACTGGGTAAAAATGTCTGCTTTAAGATTAAATATAGGCAACAAATAGTCAATAATACTAATTAAAATCTAAATTATTTCTGCCACCATAGTCTCCCCAGAATTTATGGGAAACACTGCTGGTCCCATTAGGTTAATTTAGTCTTCTAATATTTTAACCAATTAATTTTCATATTAACAGACCTGCACTTTAAGGACACAAAATACTGTCTGGATATGTGTGAATCAGAGGTGAATAGTACTCACTCATTTAATCAATTGCATTTACTTTCATAACTTTTTAATAATGTTGTACTTGTTTGAGCAGTTTCTGGACACTATAAGTTTACTCCTACTTGAGTCCTATTCCTTCTTGAGTAATAGTTTTAGTTACTCTTCCCATTGTAAATCTACAAGTGACAAAAGCTTTATGTTGACAACTGACAGTATGAAATGAAATTTGAACATTTGTGTTTTGTGCACCACTCATTCAGATATGAAGTTTTTCTAATTTTTGGTCTAGAATTTTAAAATACACAGCTGTGTGCATTATTTAAGGTTCGGTCCTTCCAAGTACATGAACTTCAAATTATAAATCAGATGCTACGTTCAGACAGTTACTCATGCAATGACTTACTTGAGTAGTAGTTTTCCCAAAAAAAAAAAAAAAAATCTATTGTGAATGATACGGGAGATTGTTCTGCTCTTCAAAACCAGAAGCAAAGCCACATGTCTAATATAAAGTGGCTTTTAATACATTTTGAATCATAAACCATTACTAAAATGTTGAAATCTTTTTCATCTACCTGCTAACCTTTAGCAATACATAAATAGTTTCAAATAATCATGCTCTGAATTATGAACCAAACATGTTTAAGAATGAAGTAAATAATGTTCAGAGCAGGAACTCACCAGTCAAAGCCCACAGCAAAGGATGACTCGATGGCTGGAGCAATGAGTTTGGCTGCTGTCATAATGTACTTTTCAGCCAGAGCTTTCCTACAGAAAAACAAGAGTGCAACACATGTGAATAAATAGCCCTATGGGAGTTCAGACACATGACCACTATAACAGAAGTTCACAGGGTACCTACAGATTTCTCTCCATCTGATGAAGCCGGTCATTCTTGATAGCCTCGATGACCATGTTGGAGGTGGAGTCATCCTGATACACAAGCAGATAAAGCTGTAAGCAGGTGTCTGACATTTCATTTCTATAAGCAGACTACAGAGTCAAAAGTAAAGATCAACTTTTACAGAAATTATTGAAATATTTGAAGTTATGTCTGATATGTTCATCCATTGGGCCTAGGGTTGAATTTTAACAGGAATTAGTACTCTGACAGTACTCACACTGTGTGAGATGTACTTGTCCTCATCATCAATGTTGAGAGGGACAGAGATGAGCTTCTGAAAGGCAGTCTTCATGCGGTCTTGGTCCCCTAGGGCGAAGTAACACAGGAGCAGGTTGTAGCCGGCCTTGATGTTGGGGCACTCGCTCATGATGTGCTCGTAGGAGGTGATGGCGTCCGAGTACTGTCCCATGAGCACAAAGACGAGGCCAATGTTCTGCTGGATGTTAATGCGCACCTCCTTGTGGGCGTTGGAGATCTGGTCCAGAGCCATGCGGTAGAACTTGATGGCTTTGGGATAGTTCTTCTGCTTCACATAGATGTTTGCCATATTGACCTTTAGTCGGCCTTTTGGACAGGTGAAACATTTGAAATGCACAATATCACTTACACATTCTGAAATACATTTTCTGTCACGAAGGACATGATTCATTTCTGCCAACTGTTTCATTGACAGACTGAGTAGCCAATCAGATGCCAGTACTTATTTATTGTCAGAGTACCACACAAACTACATGGGTGAAAGTCTGTTGTTTTTTGTTTTGTTTTGTTTTTTTTTATTACGCACACACATCCACAAACAGTTAAATTTATTTTTAAAAAAAACAACCTGAATCTTCTCATCTATAAGCCACGCAATTAGCCATCTGTCATGTCAGGTAGCTATAGAAAAGTGAAAGTATTTCAACTCTGCAGCCACATACCGGCAGGGATGTAATTGTGACAGTAATGATAGAGAAAGTTGCTTTTTCTCATTTCTAAAATATCCTCTTCTGTGAGGTGAATACAAAGACCATACGGTCCTGTGAGAGTTGATGTGCTTAGAGCTCTACAGGAGGAGGTGAGTGGTTGGAGCCCTACACAGCGAGGAGAGTGGTTACAGCCCTACAGCAGGTGAGTGGTTAATCCCCACACAGCAGAAGGTGAGCGATTAGAGCATCAGACAGCAGAAGGTGAGTGATTAGAGTCCCAGACAATAGCAGCTGAGTGGTTAGAGCCCTACAGGTATTGAGAGGCAAGAGCTCTACAGGAATGGGTTAGAACCTCCATGCAGTTGGCCCCCCATCAAATGCACTTACACTAAAACTATGCCATGTCATCTGCGCCTAGTTAGCGCTGGTTTGTGCAGCAAAAAGTTGTGTTTGTGCTGCTTTAGTTTTTGAGGTATCAAATTGGAGTCACCAAGCCTCAGTCTTTTTGCTTCAGTTCTGTTTGTGCCATTACAGTTCTTAGTATAATATTAGCAATTTTATTTTCGGCCGATGACATCATCCAGCCCCCCAAAATGTTAACTAGTGCTTAAAAATGGCAAAGCATTATCGTTGAATGAATCATTTGTATTTCATTTGTGCTGCTTTGTGAAGTGACTATTTTCATTTTTGCTAGGATATTTCTAAAAATATTAATAATTATTTTTGCAGCAATTATATGATCTCATTTCCGGCCAGCTGACGGAAGCAGGTTTAGCGAAACTCCACAAAACTCGACAAAACTACAAAGAGAAAGCATTCTCAGGCGGTGGGAAAGTATGTGCCAGTCTTTAATTACTTGCTTTTGATTTATATGTTATATCATAACGATTTGTTTTTGCATTAAAGACTGTCAAAGATGTTGTGTCTTGCATATGGAGCATCACATTTAGCAGAGTCCTGCAAATGTCTGCTAACAATTCTTTTGAAGAATGCCTCTTGCTATAGAAGCTGCCAAATCTCCCAAATCTCAAGCATAAAATGCTCTGGCCAACAATTATATGTTTATGTTATATAGTTTAGTGAGTGTAACAATCAAAGACAGTTTCAAGCAGATGAAACATGACTCTTGTTGTGGAGACACAATCAAACACAAGAACAGCATTTAAAAATTTTAGGCATAGGGAGCTGAAGATTACAAAGCCTTTCATTTTTAGTTTAGTCTGAGAACAGTGTACATTAATGAACATTTAGCACAAGTGTAGCGTAAATATGCTGGATATACACATTTTATTAGGCCCGAGCCGAGGACAATGTCTCCACAAGGGCTAATTAAAATCATGTCCGGTGCACCAAAAAAAAATCGCAAAAAATCAAGTAGTAAACAACTCTGAACATGCCAGTGACTAGTATCAAAAATTAGAACTTGATGAGCTCTAATTTTGAGCAAAGTTGCCGAAAAAAAAAAGATGGCTCAGTAGTGTTATCTCAAAAATTGATTTACATGGTGCCAATGGGCCCCTCCTTGAACTGCCATCTTAACATGGTGGAGGGGTTTGAGCACCCAAATGATCCTGGGAGCTATGTTGTTGGGGGCTTCATGGCCCTGGTAGGGTCATCCATGGCAAACAGGTCCTGGGGGATGGGTCAAACCAAGAACAGTTCAAAAGCCTTCATGATGAATACTACAACAAGGCCAGATACGTCGCCTGGACCGGCGTTACCGGGGCCTCACCCTGGAGCCAGGCCTGGGGTGGGTGCTCAACAGCAAGCGTCTGGTGGGTCGGGCCTCTCCCCACGGGGCCCGGGCAGGCACAGCCCGAAGGAGCGATGTGGGGCCGTCCTCCCGTGAACCCACCACCTGCGGGAGGATCCGTGAGGGGCCAGTACAAAGAGATCTGGGTGGCAGTCGAAGGCGGGGGCCTCAGCGACTGGATCTCCGGACATGGAGACTGGCTCTGGGAACATGGAATGTCACCTCGCTGGCGGGAGAAGGAGCCTGAGCTTGTGTGGGAGGTTGAGGGTACTGATTAGATATAGTCGGCTTTACCTCCACGCATAGCTTGGGCTCTGGAACCCAACTCCTTGAGAGAGGCTGGACTCTCCATTTCTCTGGTGTTGCCTGTGGGGAGTGGCGGCAAGCTGGGGTGTGCCTGGACTCTCCATTTCGCGGGTGTTGCCGGTGGGGAGTGGCGGCAAGCTGGGGTGTGCTTGCTTATTGCCCCACAGCGCGGCCGCCACGTGTTGGAGTTCGCCCCAGTGAACGAGAGGGCTGCGACCCTGCGCCTCCAGGTCGGGGACAGGTCTCTCACTGTTGTGTCAGCCTACAGGCCAAACAGCAGTGCAGAGTACCTGGCCTTCTTGGAGTCCCTGGGAGGGGTACTAGACAGTGCACCGACCGGGGACTACGTTGTTCTACTTCAATGCCCACGTGGGTAACGACAGTGACACTGGAGGGGCAATGATCGGGAAGAACGGCCTCCCTGATCTGAACCCAAGTGGTGTTTGTTATTGGACTTCTGTGCTAGCCACAGTTTGTCCATAACGAACACCATGTTCGAGCACAAGGGTGTCCATCAGTGCATGTGGCACCAGGACACCCTAGGTCAGAGGTCGATGATCAACTTTGATGTCATGTCATCTGACCTCCGACCGCATGTCTTGTACACTCAGGTGAAGAGAGGGGCAGAGCTGTCAACCGATCACCTCATGGTGGTGAGTTGGATCCGCTGGCGGAGGAGGAAGCCGGACAGACCTGGCAGGCCCAAGCGTATTGTGAGGGTCTGTTGGGAAGGTCTGGCAGAGCCTTCTGTCAGAGGGGTCACCTCCGGGAGAGCTTCTCCCTGGTCCCAGGGGAGGCTGGTGGGGACATGGATTCCGAGAGGGCCATGTTCTCCGCCTCTATTGTAAATGCGGCTGCTCGTAGCTGTGGTCTACGGTGCTTGTCACAGCGGCAACCCCCGAATCCGGTGGTGGACACTGGAAGTAAGGGATGCTGTCAGGCTGAAGAAGGACTCCTATCGAGCCATGTTGTATTGTGGGACTCTTGAGGCAGCTAACGAGTACTGCTGCTTGTGCAGTCACAGAGACAAAAACTCGGGGTTGGGAGGAGTTTGGGGAGGCCATGGAGGAGGACTATTGGACGGCCTCAAAGAGATTCTGGCAAACCGTCCGACGCCTCAGTAGGGGGAAGCAGTGCTTCACCAACACGGTTTACAGTGCGGGCGGAGAGCTGCTGACTTCAACTGGGGATGTTGACGGACATTGGAAGGAATACTTTGAGGATCTCCTCAATCCCACCGTCAGGTCTTCCGAGGAGGAAGCAGAGACTGGGGACCCAGAGGAGGACTCGTCCATCACCCTGGCTGAAGTCAGAGATCCGACGAGATCCGTCCCAAGTACCTCAAGTCTCTGGATGTTGTGGGGCTGTCTTAGCTGACACGTCTGTGGCAGACCAGGGTGGTGGCCGCCCTGTTTAAGAAGGGGGACCAGAGGGTGTGGTCCAATTACAGGGGAATCACACTCCTCAGCCTTCCCGGTAAGGTCTATTCCAGGGTACTGGAGGGGAGAATCCAACCCATAGTCAAACCTCGGATCCAGAAGGAGCAGTGCCATTTTCGTCCTGGTCGTGGAACACTGGACCAGCTCTATACTCTCCATCGGGTCCTCGAAGGTTTGTGGGAGTTTGCCCAACCAGTCCACATGTGCTTTGTGGATCTAGAGAAGGCACTCGACCGTGTCCCTCGTGGTGTTCTTTGAGGAGTGCTCCGGGAGTACGGGGTCTGGGGCCCTTTGCTAAGGGCTGTCAGGTCCCTGTATGACCGGAGCAGGAGCTGTGTTCACATTGCAGGCAGTAAGTCAGACCTGTTTCCGATGCATGTTGGACTCTGCCAGGGCTGCCCTTTGTCACCGGTTCTGTTCATTGTATTTATGGACAGAATTTCTAGGCGCAGCCAGGGGCCAGAGAACTTGCACAGGCACTTGGGGCGGTCTGCAGCCGAGTGTGAAGTGGCTGGGATGAGAATCAGCTCCTCCAAATCCGAGGCCATGGTTCTTGACCGGAAAAAGGAGGTTTGCCCTCTCCGGGTGGGTGGTGAGTCCTTGCCTCAAGTGGAGGAGTTCAAGTATCTCGGGGTCTTGTTCACGGGTGAGGGAAGAATGGAGCGTGAGATTGACAGGCGGATCAGTACAGTGATGCGGTTGCTGTATTGGACTGTTGTGCTGAGCCAAAAGGCAAAGCTCTCGATTTACCGGTCAATCTATGTTCCGACCCTCACCTATGCGATCTTGTCCTTTCAGTCATGACCCAACGCTCATGACCGAAAGGACAAGATCGCGGATACAAGAGGCCGAAATGGAAATTTCCTCTGCAGGGTGGCTGGGCGCACCCTTAGAGATAAGGTGAGGAGCTCGGTCACACGGGAGGAGCTCGGAGTAGAGCTGGGCATGTCCTACTGGGAGGAGGCCCCAGGGAAGACCCAGGACACGCTGGGGGGACTATGTCTCTCGGCTGGCCTGGGAACGCCTTGG
>KN477186.1:0-20155 GCA_000787095.1 Periophthalmodon schlosseri | reverse complement strand
GGGCGGGCCGGGGAACGCCTTGGGCCCCTACCGGAGGAGCTGGAGGATGTGACTGGGGTGAGGGAAGTCTGGGAGTACCTGCTTAAACTGCTGCCCCCGCAACCTGACCCCGGATAAGAAAATGGATGGATGGGACCAATGGGAGCCCGACCAGAAAAAAAAATAATAAAAATCTACATAAAAATCTCAAACTCTGCACTAAAAATAGAACTTGTCAGGACAAATTATATTATGGCCCCACCCTAAACCATATTGGATAGCCATATTGGATCAAACCCGGGAATGACAAAAGAGCACACCGCCATACTTAGGACAACTCCTCGCATAGTTCATCACAAACACTTCAAATTTGGCCAAAAGACACTAAACCAATGTGCAATTAGATTATCAATTACATTTTCTACTTTGGGTGTAGTCATGGCTGAATGCAATGATATGTAACTCAAGGCTCTCTAAGAAAATGGCTCTCTAGTGCCCCCTTAAAATTTTACTTAAAAAAATTCATTCAAGACAATCTATCATGGATTTGTGAAAAAATGCACAGAGGGCTTATTTGTGATGGGGCACAATGTGACAAAGTCACATGACTTTAGCCATTGCCCTTATTAGGAGAAAAATAATAGTCGAAAAAGTATGATGACTTATTATTACACCCCCAAATTTGACCCCCTGAAGATTAATGAAATTTCACTTGACCCAGAATTCAAGGTTGGTGAATTGTTGTTTTGTTTTTTTTTTTTGAAGACCACAAAAATTTATGTTGCAAAATGATTCAACAGTGCCACCTCAAAAATTAAAATACATTGCGACAATGAGAGGCCTTTTTCATCATAGACAAAAGAAACTTGGTACACACATAGCCCATGGCAATACAAGTAAAAAAAAATGATACTATGATCCCAGCCAACACCCGTACAGAAAGTCAGCCATTGTGGGCGGACCCAATTTTTGCAAAATTTTTCCTCTCATACTTTAATTTTTTACATCATGGATTTTCATTCAAAAAGCTGAAAAACTAATAAAAATGAGCTAGACCCATGTGCGATTAAAGACTAGTCCTAATTTTGATAAACCATAAAATGTGGGTGGGGCCAACCTGCAAACAACCTGAAAAACAGTGTAACCACAGCAAAAAAAAAGTGTCATTGAAATACATGGGGTTGTGACAATTGTACTTAGTTGTTGGGAACCAGTGGTTTGAGGAAAAAAAAGAAAATTGACATGTGGGGCCCAATCTACCACATGGGCCACAGCAGGCAGTGGCCATGTTGCATTATGTCCACGTTTATGCTTATATTGTTTGTCTGTTTTTAATCTGGACCATGAGTCTGCATCTATCTATGTCCTGTGTTGTAACTGCGGCATGTCACGTTCCAAACAAGTGGTGTGCCGTATGAAAATGAGGCCCTGAGCACAAGGTGCTACTACTGTAGGCCTTGCTATGAAACCAATTAGCCTACATATAATAATTAATCTAATCTATCTAGTCACCTAATGAATTAAAAATGTTCATAATAAAGAAAAAAAAAACATTCGCCATCCAAATCTCTGCGTTCCTTTGAGCTTGTGCATAAATCCGATTCTATTTTCCAACACGAAGCAATCCACTGCAAGTATAGTCCAGCTTTATTTGTGACAAATCAAGTAGCCTATAGTCCAGTAAATTCAACAAACGTTGCTGGATGTGGTGAATCCGGTGGATGCAGTGTTCTTCCTCTGGACGCTTCGAGCCAGGCAGGCAGAGCACTCCGACCCGAAGAGATACTTTCCAAGCCGGGCAGGCTTTTCAGATAATAATAATTTTATATTTAATCCAAGAAATTATCTTATATTGCAAGGACTCCATGGCGCAAAGGAAGAAAGGAGAGAGGTCTGATTGGCTAAGTGCCAGAAGTGGAACCAGTCTTCAAGACCTCCATATTTGCATTATTTGGATCTCCTAGGCCTGCCCAAAAGCTTTAAAAGCAATGCACATGTTTTGATATAATTACAAATATTCCAACTATTATATAATATGTAGGCTACAAAAACAATAATGTATAGACAAGTAAGTGGTATCAAAAAGTATCAATTAGAGTTCAGTGAGCTCCAATTTTGTGTGAAGACCCAGAGAAAAAATAACGAAAGACGGCTCAGTAGCGCCACCTCAAAAATCGATTTACATTGCACCAAGGGGAGCCCGGCCCAGAAAAATGTCATCATAGACAAATGAAACTTAGCATCAAAAACAGGTCACATCAGGTCATGTAAAAAATGATATTATGGCCCCGACCTAAACCCTACAGGAAGTCGGCCATACTGGATCAAACCCAGGATTGACAAAATCACTCATCATAATCTTTTGACATCTCTTCCAACAGTTTTCATCAAAAACACTTCAAACTTCACTAAAAGACATAAAACACATGTGCAATAAGAGGGTATTACAATTTTTAAAATTCATAAATATTGTCGGATTTGAATGGACCCAATGAAGCACCCGTGCACATTTCTGAGCTGGATGTAATGACATGCAAATTAGGCCTCTATCTTTTAAGATGGCTCTATACCACCCCATTCAAATTTAATTAAAAAAAATTCATAAAAGCCAATCTATTTGTCATGGACATGTGAAAGAATTTACAGAGAGGCTCTTCATAATGGGGAACCATGTGGCAAAGTTCGATCATTCTAACTTTTATCGTTTAGGCGTAAAAAATGGAAGAAAAAAAAAGATTATTAGGGGCTGAGGACGAATGTGCGAGGAGGGTGAGTGAGTGACTCGTCCGCCTCGCACTAGGGTAAGAGCCCTATTGTAATTGTACAATTTTGAGGAAAATGGCAAAAATCAAGCAGTAAACAATGTATAGACAAGTAAGTGGTATCAAAAATTTGAGTTCAAAGAGCTCTAATTTTGAGTGAAGACCCAGAGAAAAAATATTGAAAGATGGCTCAGTAGCTCCACCTCAAAAATGTATTTACATTGCACCAATGGGAGCCTGGTCCAGAAAAATCTTATTGTAGACAAAAGATACTTAATATCATTTTTTCCATGTCCTGACGTGACTGATTTTTGATGCTATGGCCCCGCCCTAAACTCTACAGGAAGCCGGCCATATTGGATCAAACCTGAGATTGATAAAATCAATCATCGTAATCTTTTGACATCTCCAACAGTTTTCATGAAAAAATTTCAAACTTGGCCAAAAGACACAAAACCCATCTGCAAAAAAAAAAAGGTTATAAATTACATTTTAAATAAAATGTTGGGTGAGGTCATGGTGATTTTTCAACAACATGTCATTTTTTGGAAAAATTAAAAAAATTCTATCTTTAATAAACATTGTCAGATTTGAATGGACCCAATGAAGCATGCGTGCACATTTTTGAGCCAGGTGTAATGATATACAAATAAGGGCTCTATCTTTGAAGATGAGTCTATAGCGCCCTCTTCAAATTTCATTTAAAAAAATTCATAAAAGCCAATCTATCTGTCATGGACTTGTGAAAGAATTTACAGAGATGCTTTTCATAATGGGGAACAATGTGACAAAGTCCTATCATTCTAAGTTTTACCGTTTAGGCATAAAAAACTGGAAGAAAAAAAAAGATAATTATTATTATTATTCCTTTCCGCCAACTAAATCGCTCCTGAGAGAAAGAAAAAAATGTTCAAAAACTCTTGAAAATCAGCACAAAATTAGAGATCGACTCAAATTTAAGTTACATAAAATGGCCAAGAATCTAAATTGCGGGATGGCTCAGTGGCACCCTTTGGAAAATTAAAATGAGATAGGAGGGGGCGGAGCCTATGTTTTCATTGTGGGTACATAGAACTTGCCAGGTACATAGAACATCGAGATAGACCAAAAAGTATATTATGGCTCCGCCCTAAACCACACAGGATGTCGGCCATTTTGGGTCAAACTTGAGACGGACAAGTGGACAAGTTTGTTAAAGTATGAGGTCTAGAGTTTGGACATTTGTCCAGAATCTTTTTTATTTATCGTAGACTAATGAAATTTGGTATGTACCCCCTTTATGTAACCCGAGCAAAAAAGTCTATGGAGACCACACCCTAACACCAATGTGAAGGCGGTCATTTTGAATCTAATTATACAGATGTACAAAATCTAGCACTCATACTTTAACAAACTTGTCCTAGGATTTTGATCCGACGGACTCCAAACTAAGGCAGCAACATCAGGACATAGATGGGGTCAAAAGTTGTCTCAGGGTGTGGTCAAAGTGAGCTCTTAACGAAGCAGCCATTTTGGAAGCATAAAAAAATCCTATAACTTTTGCAAACATCGTCAGGATTCAGACAAATCCAATGTAGCGTCTGTGTATTTTGATGAGTTGGACAAAATGATGTGTGGATTAACATTCTAGCTTTAAAAATGGCTCTCAATCGCCCCTTGCAAAGTTACAATGGGCCTTAAGCATTTATCTCCAACATGACACTGGAAATATTGAATCACTTGTCAAGCTAAGGTTGATCTGCAGCTCTCCCACTGTGGCGTGCCATTCCATGGTCGCAAGGGTTGCAAGGGCCCTTTATCACTGCTTGCAGTTTTAATTATCATTAGTATCATTAGCAAACAATGGTAATCTCACGTACAATGTTTCTATCATTACTGGAGCCAAACAGGTGAAATGGTTTAAATTGATCACTTTTAGGAGCTGACTCAATCAGAAACATTACAGCTACTGAAATAAAATAGAATGAATGCCTAATAACACTAGTTCAGTACATGTATGCAGGTGTACCTATCTCACCCACTTTATCAAAGATTCTTCTCTGTCCATCCTTAGAGCTTTTACACCCCACCCTGACATTTATGTAATTCATGTTTTAAAACTAGTATGCATAACCACCTTGATTACTCACTGTAAAAATGATCTGCCAGGGAGACTGTATGAAACAGAACTCACTGTGCACAAGCACAAGTCATTTAGTCCCATGTTCAAGAACTCCTGTGTGTATAGAGATGTTTAGCTTGAACCCACGGCTTCAATCTTTTGAAGCAGAAGGTTTCGAGCGAGTGTTTCAAAGCACTTTACGTGACCTCTTCAAATGAAGCCTTTTGTGGTTTTGCCAATGTTTTTCTATCATATGCAGTTTTGGCAGACAGTCAATAGATAGCACTATTCTCTATTATAGTTAGTGTTTCAAAACAATGTTTCAGTTTGAGGCAGAATGAAGGTATGTCTCTATCTGCATTTGAGGTGTAGCACAAGGGCACTGTTGTCCAAAATTTGGCTACATGTCCAAGATACTACATGCTTGATCAGGTAATAGCCATCAAAAATATAAAATATAAATCAAAAGCAAATAATTGAGTTTGTTTTCCATCTGTAGTTTTGTGGAGTTTTGCTAAACCCGCTGCCATCAGCTGACCAGAAATTATGTCATGTTATTTCCGCAAAAATAAGTATTACCGTATTTTCCGGACTATAAGTCGCACTGTTTTTCATAGTTTGGCCAGGGGTGTGACTTATACTCAGATGCGACTTATATGTGAAATTATTAACCTGTTAAAAAGGTGACAGCACGGCCCCGGGCCGTCCCCCCTACTTTACAACTCTACAGCAATGTACATATACTTCTGCGTCACCCACACAAACAATCTACACATCAAATGAAAGCTATGGTGTTCATCTTTCCGAATATGCAAACCATTTTCACCTGCAATCACCACAGTGCTGACAGGAAAGCCATTTTTACAGAAAAGCAAAAAAATTGGATTTGGACTTCACTTAACTTTGAGGGCTCTGTTCTGTCAAACAGCAACATATTCCCAGAAAGTTGGTCTCGTTTGTTCCGTACAGGTCCAGAGAATATAATTGAGTGAAGAAGTTATTAGTTATTTTTGGGCATAATAAACTTCAGACAGCGCCAACTTTGCTTCTCATGCTAAACACACGCATTTGCTTGTGATTGACACCAAGGTTGGCCAATAAGGTGGGGGTTGTGGGTTACTGAAGCCGGAGACAGCGAATGCGTGCTACAGATGACTGAAAGTTTACGCCCCACTATCTCCCTTGTAGAATCAACCAATTACATTCCATGAGGTTACATTTTCCCCTTACAGCTAA
This sequence comes from Periophthalmodon schlosseri, assembly GCA_000787095.1. NCBI lineage: Eukaryota > Metazoa > Chordata > Actinopteri > Gobiiformes > Gobiidae > Periophthalmodon > Periophthalmodon schlosseri. Next base: position 14,077 of record KN477186.1, on the reverse strand, counting down.
TGAGCAGCGGAACACGACGATGTATCGCATGCATGGTTCTCCATAAATAGACGGAGCTTATCGAGTGTGTAAACAAAGCCGAGTGGACCTAGGGACTACGTGTGTAATTCGTGCACATTTTACGCACTGTTGTTTTGCAACAGTTTAGCATTCTAAACATGACAAAACAGTATGCCATCAAGGACACTGTGGATGTACTGTGTTTGTACAAGTTATGCTAGAGGCATCTCTGACCCAGACCAGTTCGAGACAAAGAGTGAAGATTCCACGGCGGACTCAGGAGTAGAGGACCTTATTAATGCAAAAAGTGATGGAGCAGATTTCATGTTTGGAATGCTTTCCTGCCGCAGATTTGACATGGAGGATCTAACTTATTTTGTGGACATAATTTCACTGGATTATATTCTCTGGACCTGTACAAAACGAACAAGACCAACTTTCTGGGAATATGTGGATGTTTGACAGAACCAGAGCCCTCAAAAGTTAAGCGAAATCCAAATCCAATTTTTTTGCTTATCTGTAAAAACGGCTTTCCTGTCAGCACTGTGGTGATTGCAGGTAAAAATGGTTTGCATATTCGAAAAGATAAGTGCTGTAGCTTTCATTTGATGTGTAGATTGTTTGTGTGGGTGACGCAGAAGTATATGTACATTGCTGTAGTGTTGTAAAGTAGGGCCGTCGGATCGACAGATTAATCGACGGTTAAAGATAAAATGCGACTTATAGTCCAGTGTGACTTATAGTCCGGAAAATACGTTAATATTTTTTAAAATATGCTAGCACAAACGAAAATAGTCACAGCAGCAACAAAACTTTTTACAGCACAAACCAGCACAAACGATTGACATAATTTTAGTGTAGGTGTGTGTTTGATGAGCAGCCAATTTCATGGAGGTGTGGTTAGACCCCTACACAGCAGGAGGTGAGTGGTTAGAGCCCCACACAGCAGATGGTAAGTGGGCGCGGCTAGAGTGACTGTGGCTCACCTGCGTTGCTGAACATTTTATTCTTGATGAGGACCTGGTAGGAGTTGAGGGCTTCCGTGTACATCTCATTGTTGGTGTACTGATTGGCCAGGTTAAGTAGCACCTGAAAGAACACAGAACAAGGTCACATGTGCGTTTCCCTGACACAGGGACACGTGCACTCTCTTTTGACACACAGGGTCACGTGCACACTCCCCTTACACAGGGTCATGTGCACGCTCCTCTCCCTGGCACACGCACACAGGTTCACATTAGCCCCCCCTCTCCCTGGCTCAGATACACAGGGTCACATGCACGTTCCTCACTCCCTGGCTCACACACACAGGGTCACGTGCACGTTCCTCTCCCTGGCTCACATACATGCACACACCCCTCTACCTGGCTCACAGATACAGAATGCTTGGAGCTGCCTGAGCTTACTTACAGAGTAGGTCAGGTCTAGATTGACATGGTCCCCATTCCCCGCCTGCTCCCTCTGCCTAACCAGTGCACGCTCCTTCCTGCCAGCTTCTTTTGCCTTTTCAAGAGCCTTAAGCACAGAACACATGATTATTAAGATAGATTAAAAGCTGTAGAAACACTTTGTAATAAACCAAATCAAGTGAAAGACTTTGGAAGTCCAGAGGAGCATGTACCAGTTGTGAGGAGCCTATGCTGTGGGCCATGCAGCTCTCCTCGATCAGCTCATTCACTCTCTTCTCTAGCAGCTTGATTTTCTCCTCAGGCCTAAGACACACGACAACAACTCAAGCACACACAGCTATCACTACACTATTTTAATGGCACTTATTTGTACTTTTGCAACAAAAATAAATAAATAATTTGTGAATTGCTGAGATCAGCCTTATGATTAAGAGTATAATTAATGTCTGCTTTAGATTTGATTTATTAAGAAAACATGAGTTATGTTTGGATGTTGTCAGTGTCGCACAGAGAAGAGCCCTGGACTCAGAGCCGTGCTCGGAACATGGAATCACGACTCAGCTCGAGCGAACCATGCCAGTGGAAAAAGAGTTGGCTACTAAGTCATTGAAACTTATTTTTACAGGTTACAGTTTTGATGATGTGCTTGTGATGCTTTTTCCTTGTATGCTCACAGAGGATCCTACAGTCTGTGTACCAATTTAGCAAAACGAACAAACAAGTACTAGCCCTGTGGCAGATACTATTGCAGTACACTTACAGGTCTTCATTCTTGGCCTCCAAGGGAGGGGCTGGACCTCTGGACTGACCAAGTGGATCAAAGGTGCTGCCTGAAACCAGATACATATGACAAATTTCCCTCTGGGACAATAAAGTCATGACACTAATTGACATTTCACATAGAAAACAATTGACACAATTTGCAGATGATGTTATCAACATTCCTTGGAGGGGTGAAGCTAAATGGAGGTCCTGCTCTGTCTGAAGCTCTGTTGCTCAAGTTGACCTTTAATCTGAGCGTTGTTTTAACACAATTTGATCTGAAAGAACTGACTACTACAAAAGTAAGCTGATTTATGCTGTTAAACAAGTCTCTCTCAAATGAAACTACAGTTACAAGATAACTAGGATTAGCCAGCAGTTCTTCAGTTAGTCACTGTCACCTCTTTTGTTGAAAAATCAAACACCATGAATGCTTGTATTGATCACAGGCTCCTGAAAATGCATTGTTTATATCCATTTTATATTTGTTCCTGAGTTTTCAGACAATCTAACAACTTTTTTTTGGCTGTTTGGCAAGTCCCCGCCCCAGTGTGATGTCACTGCAAAGTATCAATAGACAATAGACAAAGATGGTAGGTCAGTGGATAGTTTGTGGAGGATGGAGATAGCTGATCGTACATAGCTCCGGTTGAAGCAGGCCCTTCTCCTGCTGCCTGAGGGCAGGAGCTGAAGAGGTTATGGAAAGGATACTAGACTAGAGTCTGTGATGATTGTGTTGATCGGGCTGCTGCTCTGTGGTGGAGTTCTGTGATGTTTGGTGTGGGGCAGTGGATTCTTTTGGATTCCGTGTGCGATTGTGAGGAGTTCGTTTTGACTGGAGACTGACATTTCTCCTTTTTGGGGATCAATAAAGTATTTACCTATCCATCTAGTCTTTTGTTAAATTCCTGACACAGCAAAGCAGTAACCCACCGTGTGAGCAGTGACAAAGTTTGAGCGGGTGTCTCACCTCTGGTCAGGGCTGAGGTGAAGCCTGCTGCCCGGATGGCTGTCATGGGTCGTGCAGTACCATCCTGCACAAGAGCCAGACCCATCAGAACATGACAAATGTTAAAGGGACACTAATTCACTTTTCTGGTGCAGGGGCCGAAAACTTCTATTCTCCATGCAGATTTTAGTTTTCTGAGTAGGATGTTCCACAGAACAGACAAAACAAATCTATCTCCATGGAGACAAGTAAGAAAATGACACCACCAAACCATTCATTTGTTAGCAATAAAATATGTGTGAATGCAAAATAGAATCCGTGGTTGCCATGGTCATGGTTGACTGCTCTTGTGGCTGACTGCCTGGTACACTTTTTACATTTTTATCTTATTTTTAACTTAACATTTTGGAATTTTGACCAACTAAGATGTGCAGCATGCGCAGTTAAAAGGACAGAAGTTAAGGACTATTGGATTGTGTGACTTGCAGTTTGTTTTTTCAATGCTGCATGGAGCCAGCTAGCTCTGAAATGCTACAGACTTTTTACACCCATGCAAAAGGCTGTCTACACCAAATATGGAAAAAGACATTTGAGAGGAAACACTTGGAATGTTCCGTTTCATCGCCTACCAAACCAACAGAGCAGAGTGAGAGTGAGGCTTTCCTGCGGTGTCTCCACAGTTCACCTGGCCCCCATGGAGGCTGCTGTGATGCTCGAGAACATAGAGGACACAGAGGAAGAACATTTGTCCTGAGGGCTGATACTCACCTCAAACTGCCCTGACACTATGACCCTCTGATGACCCTACCTCTTGAGCTGCACTTTTGTTTGAGCTCTCTCTCATTATTATTGTATTTTACTTCTCAATGTGCTTAAATTGCCCCTTGGGGACAAATAAAGTCATATTGATTAATTGATACATTTAAAACCATACTAAGGAACATTTCAGGCAAAGCAACATCTACATGAGGCAAGCAGAAAACTGACAAAGTGCAGCTGTGATTTATTACCATGGAATTACAATGATATTATGTTATTTTACTGCGCTCCAAATCAGAACAAGTACATTAAACTGACGCAAACCAAACCATAACTTATTCTCAAACACAGGGCAGGAGCTTGCAGAGGAAGTACTCACCTGCACTGCTCCAGTCAGTGGTCGACCCAGCGAGGAAGCTAGCGAGGAAGCTAGCGGACCCCGAGCCTCCAAACACAGCAGGAAGCTTACGTTAGTTTAACATGAATATCCCCGTAGTTTTCAAAGTAAACCTGATTAACACGTGTGATAAACTCGGCGCATTGCCGCTGATAGATCCCTAATCCTCCACGCACATATTTAATAATTTATTTTGTGTCACTCTGGGTTTGAAGACTTTAGTGGGCCATTTCTCTGTGATCACTGGCTTTTTTTGTATAATTTAAAAATTCAGACAGAGCTTGGACTCGTCTCTGTCGCATTGTCTATATAGCAGGACTTTCTTCCTCATGTCAAGTGCACAGACACCGTGTGTATGTGTAAGTGGAGGAAGAGGAAAATAGCAGTTAATTATTTTCGGTGTTAACGCAATAAAACGCATTATGGTGCCAGCCCTAATAAATACCAAAAAATACCAAATCTTCAGCTAACTCTTTCTCTCACTAGCTTCTCTTTCTGCTGTTGTCCCATATAAATCCTTATAATCTAAATAAAATAATTAGTCAGTTAATACAGATTTTGGTTGACTAAGACTCTATCGAACGATTAATCGGCTAAACGACTAAAGGCCCTACTCCACAGAATGTTAGACTGACATGCTGAGATGCCAAGCCAGAAACAGAACTCCGCCTTCTTACCCCAAGTGATGAGACCAGCGGGCGCAAGCCAATGGCGGTGCCTGGGAATTTGGCTGTCATCTGGAACACAGGAGAGTGAGCACAGGTCTATGTATGTGACGCACGTATATGTGATGCACGTAGATGTGACGTATGTACAGTTGAAACCAGAAGTTTACATACACTATATAAAAAGACATGTATGCTTTTTTTCCTTCAATGTCTGACATGAAATCAGAATAAACTTTTACGGTTTAGGTCAATTAGGATTACCAAAATTATTTCTATTTGCTAAATGCCAGCATAATGAGAGAAGGATTTTTTTTAGACAATTTTTCATTACTTTATTCGAAGTCAGAAGTTGACATACATTTCATTAGTATTTGGTACCATTGCCTTTAAACTGTATGACTTGGGTCAAATGTTTTGGATATCCTTTCACAAGCTTCTCACATTAGTTGGCAGGAATTTTGGCCCTTTCCTCCTGATAGAACTGGTGTAACTGAGCCAAGTTTGTAGGCCGCCTTGCCTTTTCAGGTCTACCCATAAATTTTCAATAGGATTGAGATCAGGGCTTTGTGATGGCCACTCCAAAACATTTACTTTGTTATCCTTAAGCCACTTTGTAACCAGTTTGGCAGTATGCTTCGGGTCATTGTCCATTTGGAAGACCCATTTGCGCCAAAGCTTTAACTTCCTGATTGATGTCTTGAGATGTTGCTTCAGTATTTCCACATAATGTTCTTTCCTCATGATGCCATCTATTTTGTGAAGTGCACCAGTCCCTCCACATGATACTGCCACCCCTATATTTCACACTTGGGATAGTGTTGTCAGGCTTGCAAGTTTCCCCCTTTTCCTCCAAACATAACAATGCTCATTCTGGCAAAAAGTTCAGTTTTATTGTCTTTTTATGCTTCTTTTGGAGTAATGGCTTCTTCCTGGCAGAGTGGCCTTTCAGCCGATGTCGGCACAGTACTCATTTTGCTGTGGATGATGACACACTCTTACCAGCTTCAACCAGCATCTTCACAAGGTCTTTTGCTTTTGTTCTTGGGTTCATATGCACATTTCGGACCAAGGCACGGTCATCTCTGGGACACAGAACCGATTTCCTTCCTGAGCGGTATGATGGTTGGACATTCCCATGGTGTTTATACTTGCATATAATTGTAAACAGATGAACGTGGCACCTTCAGGCATCTAGAAATTGCACCCAAGGATGAACCAGACTTATGCAAGTCCACAATCCTCTTCCTGATATTTTGGCTGATTTTCTTTTGACTTTTCCCATGATGTTACACAAAGAAGCAGTGTGTTTCAGTGCCTTCAAATACATCCACAGGTGTGTCTTTAATTAACTCAGATGTTGTCAATAAACCTATTAGAAGCTTCCAAAGACATGACATCATCATCTGGGTTTTCCCAAATAGTTTAAAGTCATAGTTATCTTACTGTATGTAAACTTCTGACTTTGAAGGACGTAATGAAAAATTGTCTAAAAAATCCTTCTCTCATTATTCCGGCATTTAGCAAATAGAAAGAATTTTGGTAATCCTAATTGACCTAAAACAGGAAAAGTTTAGTCTGATTTCATGTCAAACAATGAGGAGAAAAAAAGCATATGTGTCTTTTTTATATAGTGTATGTAAACTTCTGGTTTCAACTGTAGATGTGACTAGAGATAGGCCAAACAAGTCGAGGCATCGACACATCTTTTGAGTTGTGTCACTGTGTGTCACTTTAAGAAAAGTCACATGACCGATACATCTTCTGTGTCATTTGGTGTCGCTTGTGTCGGGAGTGCTGAAGCAGCTCGTGTAGAGTGAGGCGCTCAAGGCTCAAGTCTGTCTGTGTCTCTGTTCATCACCAATGGAACCACAGAGATAGAAGAAGATGGGACTGATCAAAATGATCCCACATAGAAGAATAGGCCTTTTCTTCTATGTGGGATCATTTTGATCAGTCTCAAGAGAAGCTCACTACAGATCTGCTGAAATAAGTATATCATTTTCAAAACCTCATCATGTCTCCCTTATAGCCTACTTTATTGTGCAATAGGCTGTTATTTGCTTTAATGGCATAAAATTGCATTACCTTATTGGTCAGTTCTTTCATTTGTTGGGTATCAGAGCACATCTACCACAAATTAGTGTTCATGCTTCTGAATGTCAATGCTTCTGCATAAGAAAGCAGTTCTTTTTTTAAACCACCAGATGGCAGTATAGAGTGCATCAACATAGTGTTGGAAATGTGTTACACACACCTTGAGGCGTCATCTACCCATCACTAGATATGACATATGTAGATCATGTGACATATGTGTATGTGACATATGCCACATATATGTAACAGGATGCACTCACAGGAGGTCTTCTGCCATGACTGGTCCTCACTGCTTGCTGGAAGCCCACATCATTATTCAGCTCCTAAAATGGATGAATATGTAATATTATTCACAGGTTGGCGTTATAGTGAATATAACAGGTTAGACTACAAATGTCATTAAAACATAGTTAATTTAAATAATTATGTTGTGTTAACAAAAAAAAAATCTTCCCTAGTACTTTTTATTTCTTATTTTGGTTTATAATTTTACTTTCAATGGCAATTCCATAACTGTTACCTAGCAAACATAATGTTACAAGGGTCAAAGCTGTATTTCAGCTTTGAAATTGGAGCAGGGATAGCCTTTTTGGTGGCTTCTCTGGTCGGGCAGTGTTTTCTTGGTGACTTCTCTGGTTGGGCAGTGCCTTTTTGGTGGCGTTTCTAGTCGAGTGGTGGCCTTGTGGTGGTTTCTCTGGTCGTGCTGTGGCTTTTTGGTGACTTCTCTGGTCGAGCAGTGTTTTGTTTGGGGGCTTCTCTGGTCGGGCAGTGACTTTTTGGTGGCTTCTCCAATCGGGCAGTGGCCTGTTGGCGGCTTATCTGGTCGGGCTGTGGCCTGTTGGTGGCTCTCTGGTCAAGTGGTGGCCTTTTGGTGGCTTCTCTGGTCGGGCAGTGGCTTTTTGGTGGCTTCTCCGTGGCTTCTCTGATCGGGAAGTGGCCTGTTGGTGGCTTCTCTGGTCCGGCAGTGGCCTGTTGGTGGCTTCTCTCGTAGGGCAGTGCTCCAAATTGTTTAATCCGCTTATAATATGGTCCCACACAGTGAAAATAGTCCACTTTTAAATCTAACAACCTTTTGGCTGTCCATGAATGTTCAATGCATTATTAGCAAAGAGCTAACCTTAGTAACTGTCAGATTGCCTTCTATATAATTTAAAGTCTGTCTACCATTATTTAGTTAAAGAAAAGACATTTATTTAGGTTACAGGACACACTGAATTGTAAATTTTGGACAGTACAAAATTCTTTTCAGACCAAACCCAATAAACAATCAAGCTAACATCATTTCTGCTGTGATTTCTGCTATAGGCTATACGTTGATTTTGTACCAATGCTACATAACATAACATAACACAGGTGCATGCAAAAAAAAACCAAAAAAAACACATTATTGAAAAACTTTTCCTCATTATGAACCACTGTCATTAGCGATTAAAGAGGATCTGTATAGATGGAGTCTTACCCCATTTTTAAGTTTAACCTCTAGAGTAAACTCCATCAAAATGGCCGTATTCCCTAAACTGCTATACTTGTTTAAACACTTCCAGTGGAAGTGCCTGACAATTATTTTAGGAAGTGGGACAAACAGATATCACGTTTTATCTGGGAAGGAAAGAAGCCTAGGGTATGGTACAGTACAATGCAATTAAGAAGAGAGAAAGGAGGCATGGCCATTCCCTGCTTAAGACATTATTATTACGCTTCTCAGTTGGTTCCGCTTCTCTATTGGTGTAATGAAGATTATAAAGCAAAATGGAAGGAAATGGAGTTTAAAATGATAAAAAAAAAGGCCTTAATATGTGATAAGAATCTATGGTCACAAATGGGTGAATTGGGCAACTGCTGGATGAATCTAGCCAAGAAAAAAAATTAACTCTTCCACACTACTTAATATGTGCTAGTGCCTTCCACCCATGTGACATCAGAAACGTGCACCAAGTGATCAGTTCTGACCAATCAGAGTGATAGCTGCTAGAACGGGCTCAGAGCGGGGCTAAGCTAAATCTTAAAAAGCAAATTTTTAGGCGCTTTGAAGATTTTAAATTTTTAAATGCTTATGTTTTGAAAACAGAAGAATCCCTACAAAACCTGACCTTTGTGAAAGCTACGGATGCCCTGTCAGCCAAACACGGGGAGTTTGAATTCTTAAAAAATACATTGTGCTCAACAGGAGAATTCTTTCTGGGCCCAAGCTCCTGGAAGCTGCAGTACCCATGGAGTGGCCACTAGTCAATCTCGTCTATGAGCTATGAAAGGAAGCATGCAGGATTCTTTTCCCAACTCAGCAGACTATTCGGACAGTCCTTATCATGGCAGAATGTGACGTACATCCAGTTTTGGCTTAAGGAGGTAGGAGTTTCGTGGCCAATTTAACAAATATGGAACAAGCCATAGATCCATACTCTAACCCAGAGTTTAACCAGTCGGCTCCTGAAGGAGAGGTCTGATTGGTCAGCCACAGATGGACCAGGTGCATTTAATAAGGCTTGACAAGAGCTTCATGATTTGATTTGTATTCATTTATACTTTAAACTTATTTTACACAAGCCTGACCTTTCATCCACTTCTGCACGAAAGTGTGTCAGAAAGTGCAAATCATTAGATTCATGGATCACACCTTATGCAATTTAATTCATGCACACTTTTAAACTTTGGTTTATCTAGGATACATTTTAAAACTCAATAAACTACACAGCTCTCAACATTTTAGCAGACTAGCAAAAAAAATGGCAATTAGCAAATTTCATTTAAAATCAAATATTAAAATTGTCATTTTAAATTATGTTTTATTCTTATGTTGTTGTTTTTTGTTTTGTTTTTTTATGCAAGTAGGCTGCAACAAAATTATATGGGCCTTTAGAGTAATCCTATTTGTATCTTCATACTAAAGTAGTAAGTGATTACACACTCCTCACATTTATATTAAACCTGACTGATCTGTCCAAAGCATTTTCCACAGTCACATGACTTCCTCTCCTTCTAAGTTGGAAGCCTTCTCTAGTTTACCGTTGCCATGGTGAATGCTATTTACTGGGATCCATTGATAAATTGTCTAATGCATTCTTGATGAAGACTCTTAAGTAAGCATTAACAATGACACGAGAGCATGTTTCTTAGTTTAGCGGTTAATCCATTTGCGGCTAATCCAGAAGCTAACCAAGCCACTCGCTTTGAACTCACCTCGGTGTCGAACGCAAGGTTGTAGTCATTATAACCCGAGTAAAGGTCGTCATCTTCCACGGCTAAAAGCACATTCTCCATTTCTGAAAAAGTCCCTGAGACTGCTGTGTTTACGGTGTTAGCTTTCTGTCTCAGAGCCCCAACAACTGCTTTGTTTACGGCGTTAGCTTTCTGTCTCAGACCATAGGCGGAAATCACGGGGGGGAGACAAGGGGGTCCGGACCCCCCGCCCTTTGCTGAATAGTGTTTCCCTCTCCCCTCTTACTGCCCCCCTCTCCCTTTAAATTAATGCTTTATATATTAGAATGTATACAGTATCCACACAGTTTACTGTCATAAAATAAGTCTGAAAATGAAAAATCGATCCACCCCTCCCTGCTGTTACACATTGGTTTAGCCCGTTGCTCCGGCGACATGCACGCGGGTGTCAGGGCTGTACATTTGCTGTCATTTTTCGCGCCAAAGAGACAGAAAATTGGCAAAAATGTGTCCGGCATTTATTTATCTTATGCCAATAAAGCCTCATTGTGAGTATCAATTAGAAATTCAGTTTTTTTTATTCTGCTGCGTTACGTTATCTGTGCCAAGTGCCAAAAGCGCAGTGTATTTTCTTACCGGTAACAGAAGAGTTGAAGAAACAGTGTCTCTAATGCGGGAACCAAACTCCGTAAAAAAAAACTCCTCCTCGGTCCTGGTAAAAGCGTAATTCCAAGGTAAATGTGGTGTAGTAAATATATCCATTGTGAAGCGCGTGTGCGTAAAGGTGCAGCCAAATGAGTCCACGTAAAACGTGCCATAATTATCCTCCTTGGCTCAGGTAACCACAGAGTAAAATCGTTATTAAAATAAAAAGCACGTGCTCCGTGTTATGAATCACCATAAGCGGAGAAAACAAAAGGGAAACTTAAGCCCGTCCATGTGAGCTTCAGTTGTGTGCGTTCTGTTCATGTGCGCATTACTTTTGAGTTATAACTAAACAGACGTCACATAGTCTACGTATTTTTAATAAAGGAATTATAGTCATAACGTGATAAAAAGCTTGAATCATATTTTTGCTTATTATTTGCCATTTATTTACATTTCAAAAAAATGTTAAATGTAAGTAAATGTAAAATGAGATGTAGTGCTTCTATTTAATCTGGTTTTAACAATAGTTACTTTTATATGTTATTGTGAATGTGAAACAGTAATAATAATAATAATAATAATTTTTATTTATAATGCACTTTTCATTCCATAGAATCTCAGAGTGCTACAATAAAACAAGAACTTTAAACCAATACTAATTGCTAAATGCTAAAAGCATCAACAGTAAGCTTTTCTAAATAAAAAGGTCTTTAGATTAGCTTTAAAAGAGTCCAGGCTCTGTGTGGCCCTCAGCTGGACAGGGAAGCAATTCCAGAGTCGTGGTGCAGCTGAACAGAAGGCTCGGTCCGCCATTGTATGGAGCCTAGTGGGGGGACCTGAAGGAGCATGCTACCTGAAGATCTGAGGGTGCGGTTGGAAGATTGCAAAGTGATCAGATCTTGCAGATACAGTGGTGCCTGACCAGTGATGCATTTATGGGTCAGCAGAAGGATTTTGTATTCAATCGGGGATGAGACAGGGAGCCAGTGCAGTGATTTGAGAATGGGAGTGATATGTTCAAATTCAAGCAAGCATCTGTTGTTCAGCTTGTTTTTAGACTAATATCTATGGGGGAGAAATTTTGATTATGGGGGGCTCCATAATTTCCTCTATTAATGGGACACACTGGATTTTGTGTTCTATTAAAGTGTGTTTAAAACATTTTTCCACTTTGATATTTGATTTTTCTTTCTAAAGAAAAAAACACGGAGTTAGAACAATTAAGTGTTGAATTTGTTTTCATATTCTGATATTGTTCAACAGTATTTTGTACAGTTGCACATAGCTTATTTGTAAATAAGTTCAACTGTTTACTGAAGACCTTTTCATTGTTCAAATGGCAAATATTCGCTAGTAAGCTAATAATAGCCTCATAATAACTGAGTTATTGAATTTATGATTAGGTATCATTACAACTCTCTTCGAAGGATAGTTCTGATTTATTATCCCCCCGTAGACCAAACTGAGAGTTTCGCCCCTGTCAGAGCCCCAAAAACTGCTGTGTTTACGGTGGACTCACGGATACTTCCATGGGTAGGCTCACTAGGCTGTACATAGAACCCATGGTTTAGCCTCTAGGGGCTAGGTACATCCGGTCCTGCCCTGCCCATGGACCATGCGCAGTTGAGCTACCCCCCCATGAGACTTTGCGCCACGAGAGTGAGTGGAGCGGCTGTGAAGGAGACGAGGGAATAATAAATAAATTACAAACTATATCTTTCCTGAGTGTTTTCCACTGCATATAGTCTGGAACGTTTGGGATCTGGGACCGGCTCGCAGGGGGTGGTTCTAGTCACGCCCCCACGCAGTCATTGGAGGACCAGCAGCAACACCAGCCAAGTTGCGTTTTCTTGCCCCTGGTACAGGTCCAGGGACAGGGCTCTGCTACGTGAACAACTTATGTCACCTCAACATAACTAATATTAACTTAATAAATAAAATCTAAATTGTACCTGAATTATACTCTCATAAGGCTCAGCTAAAAAAGACATTTAGTATTCCAAGTGTGTGGCACTGTGAGACAAGGCTAAAGCTAGCATAAACACTAAACTAAGTCTGGTTTATCATCAGTTTTTTTGCATTTATTTCATTTATCTGCACCTCTACGTCATGTTTTAACCCCTCTTTATTTAAACAGGAAACGGCTGGCTAGGTCAGTTTTGCGAAACATATCAGCTTAACATATACGTTGCCATCACTGGAAATATCACAAGATCAAGTTAGTGTTTAACAGTAAGGAGCTATGAGGCATCTCACAATACAGTGCACATTTTCCCCGAAGGTTTACGAACACAGCCGATCTCTGCAAGAAGAGTTTGTATCATGGATCTGTAATCCCTTAAAAGTTTTATTGCCTCTGACATTATACAATATAACTATCTGGATAACAACAACTATAAGAATGAAAATTAAAGCTTTTAGGGTCATCACAAGCTCCTGCAGACTGTAGACGGACTAAAGGACAGGATTTAGTGGTCAGTGCTGGAATATTTGTAGTGAAAGAGCAGAGGCTGCAGTTGATGGTGAGTCTGGAGAATATTTATTCTGTTTTATGCCTGGGCGAATATCATATTGTTGGAGGTGGTTCATGTTTAAAGGGCCCATATTACGGCATTTTCTGATATATGTTACAGTCAAAAACATACTTTTGTTTTGTTTCATTCACACATGTTTAAAACACTGTAAGAATGTTCGTTTACGGTGTAAGCGTCAAAGAGGACCAAGAGTCTGAAACATAAAGTCAGAAGGGTTTCAATGAGTTCCACACAGGTAAAGTGAACAATGAAGCAACGCACTCTACGGAAAGGATAGGATGAGAGTCTTGAGATGCGCATGCTTTTATAGTGTCTCTCAATGTATGTGTGCGTATGTGTGTGCGTGTCTGTCTGTGTGTAAGGAGGGTCCTCTTCTGGTCTGCATAGCATCTTCGTAAGCACTCACGCTGATCTGCATAGCATCTTCGTGAGCCCCCATACGCATTCCATATGTCTGCACTCTACTGGTGGGCACGTGTTATTTACTTTAGCATTAGTAAATCAAGATACCGGTTTGATGTAGTGGCACTGTTATGTGTAGATACAGTGGGGCAAAAAAGTATTTAGTCAGCCACCAATTGTGCAAGTTCTCCCACTTAAAAAGATGAGAGAGGCCTGTAATTTTCATCATAGGTACACTTCAACTCTCTTCAACTCAAGACTCTCATCCTATCCTTCAACAGAATGGGGGGAAAGAATCC
>KN477185.1:10676-22395 GCA_000787095.1 Periophthalmodon schlosseri | reverse complement strand
GACTTTGAAGGAAATAATGAAAAATTGCCTGCCTTCTCTCATTATTCTGGCATTTAGCAAATAGAAATAATTTTGGTAATCCTAATTGACCTAAAACAGGAAAAGTTTAGTCAGATTTCATGTTAGACAGTGAGAAAAAACAAAACAAAACTTAGTAATTAGTATTATAGTTCATAAAAAACTCCCTCACACCACCACCTTTACAGGAGTACATTAAATATAAAAACAATTTAGCAAGGACCACAAAGCCACCACACCACCTTTACAGGAGTACATTAAATATAAAAACAATTTAGCAAGGACCACACAAGCCACCACCAGAGGTGACCTGCTGATCCCCCACAGACGGACCACCTTTGGTCAAAATGTATTATCTGTCCAAGGTGGGAGCCTGTGGAATAGTCTCCCAGTAACCCTGAGAGAATGTCCCACATACAGTTCTTTTAAAGCTCAAATGAAAAACTGGTTATGGTCAAACCAAACATGCATCATCTATAGTGGCAATGTGATTTTAACTTTTCTATAGAGACATATTTGCATGTATGGGCAAATATGAAGGGGGTGGGTATAAAATGTAAGTGTCTTGAATGGGTGGCCAAACTGTCTGAAATAATGGGGACTGTGTAATGAATGGAATGTGCAATATTTTGTATGGTGCAATAATGGGAACTGTGCAATGAATGTAACGTGCAATTATGGGAACTGTGCAATGAGTGTAGTGTGCAATTTTTATTTTGATCCTTTTGTGACCCCAGCCCTTGGGACAATGGATGGAAATTAGCCTTTGGCTATAATCCGGTGTGTTTACTTTCATGTTGAATCATGTCTGTTCATTAACATGCATTGTCCCAACCAAATAAATAAATAAAACTTATGTGTATTTTTATATAGTATGTAATCGTCTGGTTTCAACTGTATATGAGGCAGTTGTTTGTGAGGCTGTAACTTTTTTTTTCCAACATTCAAAAATGTATAATGGCTAAATAATTTCACTTGTTTTAATAACTATAATACAAATTACTAAATACAAATTTTCTTTCCAGAGTTTTTGAGGTCATTGTCTTTTTCCTGTTCTCGTGAAGTAACTCTTCAGTCCTGCTCCACAGACGCCATGCTCAGTGCCCAGTCCTACATATATGATCTGAATCTGATTAAGGTTTGCAAGTTAAACTTTCTTGTACCAGATATTTGATCTACTGTATTTTGATTAGTAGTTTTGTTTTGCAGCATCCCATTTTTGAAACTGATCCAGTCATTGACCTACTGGTATGGGCCAAACGTATGTATTTATAGTTCAAAACCTATGAACTCTATGATATATTTTAAAAATACATTTTCAGATTCCTGTTGTTCCATCATCTAAATGGAATGCACCGAGAAGACAAAACAACTCTTGTGTTGATGTGGTCAAAATGGTAAAGTTCCTCCTTCAAATATTTTTTTTAAGAACTAGTAAACTTAATACTTTTTTGGCTTTCTCTCATACAGGTGGAATTTGTAATTGGATACACAGAGAGAGGTGAAATCTCATCTGCAAAAGTTAATATGATTTTAGCGAATTTGGATTTCAAACAGTTGCTGCTACAGACACATACACTGCAATTTCAGGTAAAATGTCTGTCAACTATTTTAACAGCAACTTACAATATATGCTAAATGTAACTATGTCTTTTGTATCTTCCAGCTAATTCCACAAACACCTCCGGTGTCCACAGAACCAATACCTGCTGCTGGACTCAAATCGGGCTCTCCTGTTATTGGACGCTATTATGTGGATGTGAAACCTGTACGCTTTGGCAAAATTATCAGTCGCATTCAATTTTCACTTCATATTTTTGTTTTAAATGCACTTTCCTTGACAGCTCACTGTTATTGGAGTGTCCCAAAATGGTGCATGCTCTAATCCAAACACAAGGAAGCCTATCCTCTTCAGGCACAACTCAATAAGTGGTTGTTCATTTAAGTAAGTATATATGCTTAAAAAATGAAAGACAATAAGTATAATGCTTTTTAAGTTATTATTTCTCTATTTTATTGTTCTAGTTCCATGGTTAACAATTGTTCAGATTTGCGCACCCAGATTTATGACATCCATCATGGAGTTGCAATTCCAGATTTAGTTGCCATGAATTCGGGGTCTCAACCAGACTGGACAAGAGTCCTTATTGAAGAATGTCTTGTTGGTTCACAGGTACTTTCAATTTTCAACTTTCAAATGATCAACTTTCATGGAGTTTTACTGGAGTGATCAGGCAAATGGGAAGCTGTCAGAAAATAGTAAATCATGGATTACTGTGCATCAGAGAGTCATAATAACTGATTAGTATGTGATTATTTTCATTCCATGAGTGTAATAGATGTTACCACAAATGTTTTTTCAGGAGTCTTGTGATACAGGCTGCACGCTTCCACATGCACTCTCTGTCCGAGTGCTTTGGGCTCGGCAGGGGCTTCTTGAACTTCCTCAAAACTATATCCTGGGTGTCAAATACATGTTCCATTGTAGTATCTTTAAGGTTAGTAGCATATATAATCCTCCATCTTTGATGGCCTTATTTCTCATATCATAGCTTGTACATTTCTCTTCAGTGTCCTCTCACGACCCCCATCACTCTGTCCAATGAAGTGACTTTTGTTGACACCACCCTTTACCCTGAACCCCCTGGAGGTGCACCACAGCTTCACTGGAGGTTTCCGTTTGGTTTCTTCAGCAGAGGCATTGATGAGGTAGATGGACATATTCTTTCAAACAGCAGTGGATCACAGACCGTAACATGGATCTTAATAATGTCCACAATATGGTTTATAACATGCTTAGTCTCATAGACGTAGCAAAGATGATGCTTGACCTTGGAAAAATAAAACTGTTATTCATACATTTGTTCATTGAGGTACAAATAAAATAATTTTGTAATGTTTTATAAGAATGTAACAGTAATTTATTTTGTACAATTTTTAATCCATCACATTTTTTACATAGTTATTTACTTATTGTGTATTTTTCATACATAGCTTCTCTCTTTCCTCTTTTTGATCTTGAAGTTGAGGCTTGTAGTTTCTCTTTTCCTTATGGCCCGTGGGCTGGACATAGTTGAGAAGGTGTACTATTGCAGCAGGAGTAACGCCTTGTAAACGTGAAGCAGCACCAAGCTGGAAGATAACCATAAAATTGGACATATTAACTATAGATTTTTAAAAAAAATACAAAAAGGATTCACATGCTTTTAGGTGGACACTCACAGTGGTTGGTCGGATCCTGTCCAGTATTTCTCTGACCTCTTGAGACAGTGACACAGGCAGAGAGAGGTAGTCTATGTCTGGAGAGAGGGCCATGTTCTCCTCCTTCTGAATCCTCTCTATCTCTTTCTTTTGTTCATCGCAGTGGGGCCTGTAAACAGCTGGGGACAAAAGGTGTTGTACTGTCAACTATGAATGAATTAATCAAAAAACAAATGGAAACGTGTAGTAGTTACCTTCAATCTTGAGTCTTTGAGAGAATTCTATGTAAAGCGAAAGGTACTGTGGAAATACTGAGCATAGCATTTCATATGACACCTCGCTGTACTGCAGAATTTCAATACCACTGTAAAAAATAAGAAAGTATTTTATAATATTCAGCTAAACAAATAAATCTTAGCCATTACTCACGTCATAGCAGTGCTCTTATTCTCACTCATGTTGATGTTGGGCAACTTGTGTCTCCATCTGTGAGAAGACAGAGACAGTCCCTCAAGAGCTGCTAGTCCATCCTGGAGATGATCTCGAGCCCTCACAGCCTCTTTATACCGACGCATGGACACACAGCCCACCTCTTCAAACCCTGACAGACAAAAGGGAGGGTTTAAACTCGATACATAATATAATATATAATAAGACATTAAAATTGGTTCAAAAAAATTGTCTGCCTTTGAGAGTGAGACGAAGGTCTGCGTTGTCTGGCCGTAGTGAGGTTCGAAACTCTGCCCGGCTGGTAAACATTCGGTATGGCTCAGTGACCCCACGACTCACCAAATCATCAATGAGAACTCCTATGTAGCTCTCAGTGCGAGACAGCACCACTGGTGGTTTGGAGAGGGCAGAGCGCGCAGCATTCACTCCAGCCCACAATCCCTACAGTACAGTGATTGTAAATGCTTTATTTGAAAACATACATGGGTGGTCAAAAATTGTAACCTTTACTTTAAAGGATAGACAATATTAATGTAAATAAATGTACATAAATATAGCCAGGTTTATAACTAAAGTGCAAGTAAAGGGTATAGTTATCACACTATACCTTTTACTTTAAGCTACCCTTAAAAGTAGAAGCCAAAGTTGTCAACTGGACAAAAAGTTGTAGGAGTGAAGATGTTTCGCTGCTCATCCAAGCCGCTTCTTCAGTTCTGGTCAGATCACTGCCTTATATCTATCTGAAGGGAGGAGCTGACCAGAACTGAAGAAGCGGCCTGGATGAGCAGCAAACGTCTTCACTTATCTGAAGGGAGGAGCTGACCAGAACTGAAGAAGCGGCCTGGATGAGCAGCAAAACGTCTTCACTCCTACAACTTTTTGTCCAGTTGACAGATTTCACTTACTATGGATCAGACCTGGACGACTGAGGGATTGCACAGACATCTACCCTTAAAAGTACAATTTCTTTAAAAATTTACTCATAAATTAGACTCATTGCTACCCACTTCTGTCACTTCTAATTGAAGTTTCCAAAACCACTACCTGAGCAGCAGCCTCTTCGTATCCTGTTGTTCCATTGATTTGTCCTGCCAGGAAAAGCCCCTGAGTGCTTTTCACCTGCAAACTATGGCTAAGCTGAGTGGGACACACAAAGTCATACTGTACGCCGTAACCTGTCCAAGAAGCATATGATGAATGTAAATTTTGACTGATATTCAAGGCTGTTCAAACTGTGTACCTGGTGTGTGGATCTGAGCTCTGTGTAAGGCAGGTATCTCTCTGATGAGGCGGAGCTGCATGTCCGGAGGCATGGTCATGGACAGACCTTGAGGGTAAACCAGGTCAGAGCTCAGCCCCTCTGGCTCCAACCACACCTGGTGACTCCTTCCCGGGAACCGCAGCACACGAGACTCAATTGACGGGCAATATCTGCATTGGTACATTCATTTTCTTTCAGGCTTTTGACAATAATATTTTGTAAAGCTAAAGGTGCACTAACTTTTTCTGATGGAAGATATGCAACCTACTTGTCTCCACAAGGAAGTCAAACCATATCCATCTTGCTTTTATTTTATTTATTACAAGTGTTTTTATTACTGTGAAATATTTCAGACAAAGCAATAACATTTCCACAGAGACAAGCTGGTGGCAAACCCTCCACATGAAAAGTTACATAGTATTAGTGCACGTTTAAGGTATTTATATTTTGACCTGGGGCCTTTTGTGTCTTGCTGTATATGGCAATTAAGATGGAGGCTGTTATGCACCACTTGCTCAACACCAGGAGTAGTGTAGGTCAGGTAACATGGCAGCTGCTCTTCTGGCTGTAATGTTTATTTTGGAATTAAATCGCTTGAAAATAAGCTTTCTTGTTGATAAATGGTTGTGGTTAATGTGGCTTACTTTGCAGTGGGTTCGAGGATTGAGAAAGCTGAAGGGTGTTGGTTGACTGTCAGGTGGATGATACTTGGCCTGTGAAAAATCCACTGAATCCTTAATAATCCTTGGAGGTGTACCCGTCCGGAGTCTGCCCATTTTTAGCCCCAAAATGTCCTTCAGTGTGTGGGACAGTCCAGAAGCTGAAGGAGCATCTCCAATTCGCCCTCCAGGAGAGGTGGTACAGCCCACAAATAAGGACCCAGATAGAAAGGTGCCAGTAGTGAGAACAATAGAGCTGGCAGAGATGGGGTGGATTCCATTAGCTGAAAAATATCAGACTGAAAGTTAAAAGTCACAATTCAAGAAATTGTAAATATAAACTGAAACTAAATCTGAACCTAATCGTATGCCAGTGACTTTGTGGTGACCAAGTCCTTCTGTGCTTGCTTCTGTCACCAGCAGCTCATCCACGGCACCCTCTAAAAGTGTTAATTTGGGCGTGTTCAACAACTCGGTCTGAAAATATAATTAAAACAAGGCAAATGCATAGCAACATAATAGACAGGTTTGAGTGCACAGGAGCTGAAGCTGTTACCTGAATAAATTTCCTGTAATGCTGTCTGTCTAGTTGGGCCCTAGGGCCCCACACTGCTGGACCTTTCCTCTGGTTCAAGATGGAAAAATGAATTCCAGCCCAGTCTCCAGCTCTTCCACACAAGCCATCTAACGCATCAACCTCCTTCACAAGATGGCCCTTACCTACTCCTCCCAGAGATGGATTGCAAGACAGGGCTCCTACATTGGTGTTAAAAATACAATTTGCACCATAACCAAAAATACACAGTTGAATATGTGACCCCAGTATCTCACCAATGGTTGATAATTTTTGTGTGACCAGGAGTGTTTCAGCACCCAGTCTGGCAGCTGCTGCTGCAGCTTCTGTGCCTGCATGGCCCCCTCCGACCACAATAACATCATAGTGCTGTGTGGCCAGGTGACTGTAGTGTCTGCAAACCAGGGAGGCATATCTCAGGGAGGTGAGTTTCTTCATGAGCATGTGGCATACAGCTGCAAAAAATAAAACAGAAGTAGTACATCAATTTGTCTATGCTATTACGAGCTTGTAAATATTGTACTTATTCACGTTGATTTAAATCATGAAATTTTGTCAACTTGCAAACTTGCTTGGAACCACGTAAACAGTACTATGAACAATCTACAGTACATAATTCAGCAACTCTATCTACATAATATAGCAGCAATGCCATTTGTATGTGAAGCTTCAAGGTTGATTTTCAAAGACTTACTTTATCAGAATCACACTGAAACCAGGCACACTTGCCTTGAAACTCACTGGTTGTGACGCGGATGTACTACGAAGGAGGTTGCCATATTGACCTCAGATTACAACCGTAATGACCACATTATAAACGCATCAGGATATTGAATACTTTTTATTATTGGCTTTATTTTGTGGCATGTATATGAACAACTTGTGATATAAATATACTCTAACAATTGACTTTCTTACTGCTATTTCGTCCCCAAATAAATGCAGTTGATTGTGCTTAGTATGCCACGTGTACTCGCCGGCCGCATCAAGTCATCTCTTCTGTCAGTGCATTTATTTATACGTATAACACGTAAATGTCAATATAAGTTCAGAATTGTGTCACGGTGATTCTTGAGTGCATGGGGACGATAGGGACATGTTGAGGAGTGGGTCAAAGGCGGACGTGAACGCCCCCTCCCCCTTCTGCCTTGTGCCGGTTGGCAGTGTGCAACGCGCGGATTGAGTCAAGCAAACCTACCGAGAGGTGGTGTTGACCGACCGCAGCAGGTTTTCTACAAGAAACCTTAAAGCTAAAACTTTGTAAGTTAACAAACAGCAACTCTATGAAGTTAGTTTTTAAAATAACAGCCGCGGACATCAGAGTCAAGGCAACAAGACAGGCTGAGGAAAGTAAATCCATGAAATCTAGCGCCTGGAGCGAGAGTAAGGATCAACGCTAATGCTAATACGGATAAGCTAGCTGAAGCTACTGCTAAATAATATACTGAAACTTGCGCTATTTTATTAGGCCTTGTCTGACAGAATAATAACCGGAATAGACTTTTGAGTCGCTTAATCAAGGAGAGTGTTACATTTATATAGGTCTTTGGATTTTGCTTTTGCATTTTAGGCCACAGGCGACCCATATTGAGGTTGCAGCATTAGCTTTAGCATTTGTGTTAGTGGGTTGACGCCGGCTCAGTTGTAAGTCCGTATATCTAACTCTACGAGAGCCTACAAAAACTTCTTATAGGTGATTAGTTGGTGTTAAATAGGTTAGTTTAAAGTTGTTGCTTTCTAAGCATCAATGCTAAAACAACAACAGACTCCTGGTTCAGGCGGGAGAAAGACGTCAAACGGAACCACAAATCCGGCTGGGATGTCTACCCCTGTCAGCGGCGGGAACAGTGGCAATAGGACGCCCGCAGGGAGGTAAGCAACTCTGGATTCTTCTTGTAAGACAGTCCGGGGATTGCCTTGTGACCCGGAGGCCTACCGGTTAGACGCTTTGCGCTCAGTGGGCGTGGTTGTCAAAATGACTTTACTACTAGCCAATGAGGTTGACTTTAATTTGATTGACAACGAAAAGGAACCAATAATCAAGAGATACTGGGCTGATAACAAATACAAGAGGTGGACTCGTGTAGCAAATGCTAAAGTAACGAGATCATAAATAAAAGGCACTTGAAGTGACTTTTTCTATAGAGTATTGAGAAACACGATCATGGCAAACAAAAATAAAAACAGCCCTCCTCAACTTCGTAGGTAAGCTCTGACTTGTGCGTGAGATCTTTGTTTGCATAACACACTGTCCCGTTTGGTCTTTATCTAAGACGGACCGTGTTTACCAAGCTGTTGTCAGTCCGCTCAGGCTTTGTTTTGAAACCTATCATAGACGAGGACATTTCACACCTAATAAACCAATAACGACAACATCATACATTTAATGCAGTGTGTTGCTCGATGCTCATCATATCCGTTCAGATTTTAGTTGTTTTACGTACACGTTTGTTTACGTTTTAGCTAATAACACGTGTGTTCCCAATGAAGTAATGTCGAATTTTTATTTGTGATGCATGGATTTCACACAAGTTGACGTAAACAAAACTTCTGTATTAATGGATAGAAAATACAGGTTTGTTAAACAAGCTCCAAAACAAGTTGTACTTCTATTTCAAAGCTGACAAACACGTTTACTCTGTCTCCTATAGGAACAGAAATTCAGCAAAACCCTCCTTTCAGTCATCTTCTGTAAGTACATAATTTATTTAACCATAATTCAAAACATTTAAGTGATACATTTTCATAGCAATGCAGCACATCTAATGCCTTCTATCTGTGATTTTTTTGTGGCCTTTTCCTCCTAATAAATAGGTATTTGAGGGTGTTTACAATAATGCCAGAATGCTTCATTTTCTCACAGCAGTTGTGGTGAGTCTGAACACATTTTATCTAAAGAAAACAGATATTTCTAAATACAAATTTCACTGTAACTGTTAATTTGTTTCACAGGGCTCCACTTGTGACATTAGAGTTAAGAATGGCAGTGTGTTTGAAGGCATTTTCAAAACCCTTAGTTCTCGAGTGAGTAATGCTTTCAGTGGCATGCTGTTGCTATGCTAGTTTGCCATGGGCAGGTTTTCACTGTATACATTTATAGTACTATAAATGTGTTATTTTGTACTGACCAATTGGTTTTCTTCAGTGTGAGCTAGCTGTGGATGCTGTACATAAACGCTCAGAAGACGAGGGTTCCACATCAGCTCCTCCTCGAAGAGAAGACATCACTGACACCATGATCTTCAGCCCTCAAGACCTGGTCACAATGATCTGCAGAGACGTGGACCTCAACTATGCCACACGAGGTACACAATACAACCAATTACCTTTTTATAATGTTGTAAGGGATTATTGACTGTGTGCTGTTTTTTTTTCCCCCAAATTGCATTTGTGTTGTAGATACCTTCACAGACACCGCTATCAGCTCCACTCGTGTCAATGGAGAGCACAAAGAAAAGGTGCTACAAAGATGGGACGCTGGAGACAATAATGGAGAGAGTTACGACCTTGAAAACGACACTGTGAGTGCACACAAAACTCTAGTATATGTTTATCCACTGGGCATAAATCCTACCCAGGTCTTTAGACACATGATGATCATTCATTGAATATATGTGGTTATCTATTCTGGAGAATCTGTTGAGAATAGACAATAAAAAAAAATGCAAATAAATAAACTTGTGGTCAGCATAGTTTTATTTATTTTATTAGAAACATTAGATCCACAGTATTTATTAGCAAATGTAAACATATTATTACCCAATACGCTGACACATTTAATGCTTTGATCTTTTATTCACACAGTCTAATGGATGGGATGCCAACGAGATGTTTCGTTACAACGAAGTAAAGTATGGAGTCACATCGACATATGATTCGAGCCTCTCAATGTATACGTAAGTTCTATTTGCATTATTCATAATTTTCTTTTCTGTAAAAAAAATTGTCCCTTAATAATAAGCTTGTATTGGCAGTGTTCCTCTAGAAAGAGGGAACTCTGAGATTTTTCGTCAAAGAGAGGCCCGTGCTGCTCGTCTCGCCAGTGAGATTGAGTCCAGTCCTCAGTATCGCCATCGTGTCAGCCTCGAAAACGATGAAGGAAAGAGCGAGGAAGATAAGTACAGCTCTGTGGTGAGAGAGGGCAACGACCGGGAGAGGGGTCGAGAGAGCCCCCGAGAGCGTGAACGGGGAAGAGACAGTCCTGGAGCAAGCAACAGGTATTATTGTTAAGTATTCCTACTACATGTGAAAATTGTAATGTGTACAAAATATTAAAGTCTACCAAGTACTGAGGCAATTCTCTGCCCAACAGGGAGGGCAAGTACATTCCACTGCACCAGCGCCAGAGGGAAATGAACCGTGATCGGGACAGAGCTGGTGGGCCTCCATCTCATCGTGGAGGTTACCGCTCCACCCCTCCATCCTCTTCCTCATCTTCTCCCAGACCCCCATTACCTTCAGCCACAGGCCCTCAGCCCGGCACCTCCCCCTCAGAGAGGAGTAGCCCTTCGTCAGGCCGTGGTGGGGCCTATGCGCCGCACCATCCTCAGGGCAGTCCCAGCCCAGGCCCTGGCTCTGGACCTACCAGTCCTTACACTCCTGCTTCATCTGGAGGACCTGCGCCCTCCACACCCACTGCTGCAGCCTCCTCCCCGGCCAGCCCTCCTGCCCCCCACACAAACACAGTTCCTCATTCCCACTCACTTCCTCACTCACTGTCGGACGCTGGCCGGCCCGTCAATGGAGGTAAGGCTCTAGATAAGTTTCAACAGTGGCTGAGTTTAAGGATTTTAATCAGTTGTTGTATTATAAATTCATTTTATTTCTTCAGTGTCTGCAAGAACCTCTCCCAAAGCTCAAAGACCTCCGCAGTCCAGTCGATCAGGTCGCACTCCAAATTCTCACTCTCAGTCTACAGGTACAGGCCTCTCTCTGCGCAGTCTCTATCTTTTATTATTAACGTGCTAAAAGTTTTTTCCCTTTATGCTTTTGCAGCTTCTCGCTCTCCTAAATCAGGATCCTCACAGGACACACCTTATTTAGACACATCGTCTGTTTCATTGCCTGCCCAGAAGACATCAGGTCCGGCTCCTCTCTTCCCTGTAGATGGTATGAAATTATTCTGATTAAAACAATGACTTGTTAGTTATGTAAATCAGTCAATAGTTGAAATGTAACAAGGCATTTGTCTGTGCAGTGAATGAGATCCTTTGTGCAGCTGCAAAGGAACGCTCTGCTGAGAGTCCAAGCAGCACAGACGAAAGCAAAAGTACTAAAGGTTTGCATTTAAGAAAAATTCTACTTGTTAATTGTAGTAACCTCATGGTCAAATATTAATGTTTTATTTCTTTATCAGCGGCATCTGTTCAACAAAGGTCACAAATAGAGGAGCTGCGCAAATTCGGCAAAGAATTTAGGGTAAGAGCTGGAGCTTCTTGTAGTGCTTGAGGAAATCTCGTCTTATTAAGACTGAATGTATATTTTAACCCATTAATGTGTTTCTTTTGTCTTATTCTTGACTTTTTTTCTTTCTTTTTTTTTTTTTTACAGCTACAA
>KN477185.1:0-10623 GCA_000787095.1 Periophthalmodon schlosseri | reverse complement strand
CCCCTGTTCCCCCTGCCACAGCGACCCCTCCAACTGTGACTGATGTTAGCCAATCCACTACAGGAAAATCTCAACCAGACACGCCCACTGAGCCCAAATCTCAGATGCCTGCATCCCAACCACAGCCACAGTCTTCCCCAGTCCCATCTGAAGAACCTAAAGACATTGCTGCTACTTCCGGGGTCACGACAACGACCACCGGCTCTGACAGGGAGTCACCAGCCACTCCTCAGCCCGCCAGGACCCCGGGAAGTGAGGAGAGCCGGTCTGATCCAGAGCGCACAGATGGAGTGACTGAGTAAGTATAATTGTCACCCTACTGCACAAAATGCCACACATCGCTTCTATCATATATTAAATTATGTTTGGTTTTTTTTCTCTTAATATTTTAGTCAAGTAAAGAAATCCACATTAAATCCTAATGCTAAGGAGTTCAACCCCATTAAAACACAAATGCCTATGGTAAGTATCTTTGCAAGAGGAAAAAAGCTAAAAATGATCTTGAAGTCAAATAAACTGCCTGCATTTCAGACAAAGCCAAACACAGCACCAACGCCTCCTCGGCCCACACCCCCAAGTCCTGGGTTCCTGCCACATCCTGCTGCAGGACAAGGACAACTGTATAACTCTCCCTACCTCTCCTATGTTTCTCAGATCCACTCTGTACCGGTACATCCATAAAGTTTCCTCAAGACAACATACAGACAAATGACAATGCACTTCTTTAACGAGTCATATACATCGATCTGTTTTACAGGCCCCACAAATGTATCAGTACACTATGTCAACAGTCAACCAAGGAAAATACACCAGGACCAAAGGTAATGTGCACTTCAATTCTTGCAATGTTGTGTTGAAAAAAAGTATTTTCAATATCTACTTCTTTTCCTCATATTTCTTAATGTGCCCAGGCTCAGTTGTGGCTCCACGCTCAGATCACACAGCGTCCGCGACCCCCCTAATCCAGCCTGCTTCAGCCGCAGGGGCTCCACTGGTGGCGTCTCCATACCCTCAGTCCTACCTTCAGTACAACCCACAGCAGTACGGGCAGCAGCAGGTCATCCAGACCATGTCGCCCTATGCGGGTCAGCACATGTACCCCATGTTACAAGGAGGAGCCCGCATGATTGGACAAGGTGGAGGTCCACATGCACAAGCCTTGGGCCCGCCAGGTGCCCCCCAGTTCCCTACCCAAGGAGAGGGTCCTCAGGGTCCACAGCAAGGCATTTATGGTGTGTAGGGATAAAGTAACATCTTTGTTTTGAATTATTTTGGCTAACACGTTTTATCTCTATGAAGCGCCACAATCCTTTCCTCACCATTCGGGTTCAGTGCATCAGCCACAGCCTTCTAGTACCCCAACTGGAAACCAGGCCCCACCACAACATGCTGCTCCCAGCCCTGGACAGGTAAAACATTCTGATGTGATTCAGATATGACTGGCCGGTTTGGGTTATTGACAGGATTTGAATTGGAAGCAATTGAAGCTTTTACTAAAAATATTCTTTTAGCCTAACATGCAATAATTCTTCGCTCATCTGTGCCACACTTTATGTAATTTAATACCAACTAGCTGGGCAGTACATTGTGACTGTGTTCTACTGTGTTCTGTGTGTACGGCATCTTTATGTTTTTCTTGTGTTCATTTCAGAATGCCCAGTCCGCTCCTCAGCCCCAGTCCCTGTACCACTCCGGTCCCCTCTCAGCACCCACCCCTCCCAACATGCCCCCGGGTCACACTTCTCCACAAGGATCCTACCCCATTCAGGGCTACAGCATTCACCAAGGCATCCCCCCCACATACCCTCTGGGCCAGATAGCGCAGGTATGATTATTCTTCTTGTTGAATTAACCATATTTGTTTTATGTCTATACAAAATGCAACTGTTTTTCCAAATATTAACACCACTTTCTTGTTCAGGCACATGTACAAGGAGCCATGTCAGGCCCTCATCATTCTGGCAGCCACGGACAGCCTCAGTTAGTAATGTTGCCTCCTCCTCAGCAAGGTCCTGGTGCAGTGCCCCAGCACCCACAGCATGGACCCCAGCAAGGAGCACATCAACATTTCTACATAGGGCATCCACAAGGTAAAAAGGAAACTACTAACCAAATAAGAATACTTGAGCATCAGTGTTTCATAAATGTTTTCTTTTCCCACAGCAATGCAGGTACAGACACACCCACCTCAGTTTCATCCACCTGGAAACTGAATCCTCCTTTCCAACCCAACCAAAACTGTCCCTAGAATGAGCCCTGACAAACCCCCCTCTGCCCACTGGATGTGGGGCAAGACCAAGCGCCAACTCGTACTAAACCAGTATGACAGGACAGTACCAAGGAGGGAGGAGGAGGACCCCTTATCAAGCACCTTATTGTTCTGCTGTAACATTTCTTCAGTCCAAATCTCAATCTCATGAAAGGATGTACCTTTCTGATGCTGATGAAGAAGATGGCAGACAACAACATCCTGCTCTCCTCTCCAATTCCCCCTTTGAGAAGCATGAGAGGCACACTGGTGAGCCAACCACACGAAGACGCAAAAAACGATGAAAAACAGCGGACACTTTATCTTCCAACATGTTTTTAAGAACAAAGAAAATGAAAAACTGAGGCGCTCTACAACACAAAAGAAAGGATTTGAAGAGGAGAGGGGATTTTTAGCATTTTTTTAATTAGTTCTGTAGTTAAAAACCACCCCATCACCCCTCTCTGTAGGAAATTAAAAATAAAACGGACAAGACCAAAAAAAAAAAAAAAAAAAACTACAATGACAAAAAATAAAGTTTAACTCAACTACACATTTTGTTTATTTTACTTGTTAATTGTCTGTGGTACTAGTTAACACTCATTTGTCCATATTTGCAATCTGACATGTATTCATCAGGCAGTAATTATGTAGTGGCAAAACAAGATAATTAACCTCCCCAGAGATTTCCCACACATTCTCATTATCTTGAAGTACTACCTGTGTAGTATTGTAAGTGATCACTAGGGGGAGCGCTAATGACACAGGCATTGTCTCTGGGTCAGTGGGACGGTGGGTTTGGCTCATGTCATTTGGCTTAGTTTAGTGATTTGGCGTAACCCTTAATGTGACTCTCAGTGTGTCAGGGCATACAGCTGTTCTCCACATTTCTCCAGTCGGCTCCTGTACTCCAGATTGGCATAATTTTCTTCAGGGACCCCCTTTGTGCCATATAGGATGCCCCAACAGCAGCAGGCAATCACAGCTGTACTATCGCTGTCACCTACAGACAGAAACATTAGGAACTTAGTAGAGGTCATACAACATACGTAAAATGAATGAAATAACATTATATAGCCTAACTAGCCAATATAAAAAAAGTTTGACTAAATCTGGCTACTGTATTCATAATCTACCCAAAAACTTGACCATATTAAAAGGGCCTGTACCTGATTTCAAACCATGAGCCCATTAGTTTGAACTTTTAGCCCGGCCACTTAGTCCTTTCTACCACTGTGATATTGCCCCATGACATCTGTCCAGGATAGTGTCACGCAGTTGTTTGCTTATAGTTCTCTAATCCCTGCCTACTATTTGCTTTTATGTTACTCTTGAAAGTGCACCTTGACAGCGAATCAAGTGTCTGAGATAAGGTTGGTTTACAGTCCAGTGTCAAGTTCCGCGCAGCTGAGAGCTGACGTCCTGACGCAAACCTGAACCTAATGAGCTTCTGCAGAGCTAATCAAGGTTTACGTGGGTTCTGGGAATCCAACCGATTAATTTGCATTAATTATTTGTTTTTTTTTAATTTACTGTGACAAGAAATCATATTAAGCTCATATTCAGGTAGTTCTGTGACAAACTGTAGCTGTTCTGAGCCGTTTTAATCAGTTATCCATATAGTTTATGGATCAACCAATCACAGACAATTTGACGCATACTAACTTTTTGGCAGAGGTGCACGTACGTGGCACAATAAACACTGCAAGCGTTCTGACTGGCCTGGTAAAGATGTGTTGCTTACCACCATGAAAAGCTGCCCTGTTCATAAGCTCCTCCCAGTCCGCTCCTGCCCCCAGTAAGGCATCATATGCAATCATTGGAGCATCGTGACCACTGCGTCCTGCCCATCCTTTCAAACTAAAGCTCTTGTAGGCTTCATCTCTCTCAGCAGGACCATACGAATCAGGCCAAATTACAGGTCCCACCCCATTTGACAGTCCACGCAGATCCAGGTACCTGTGAAAAAAGGTGTAAAATAGCAGATACCTTCAAACACTGAATCGCATTAGTCCAAACCCAAAAGTCTTACCACTGCCACTTCTCACTAAAGTAGTCCCAGTCTCTCACGGTCTCTTCCACAGCAAACTCCCGGCCCTGAACAAAGCTCTTTGCGATTGGACAGGCTTCATTGATCAGGCCTAGACCCCAAGTCGTGATTGGTCGTCTCTGGACGGCGTATGCTGTGAACAGGGCAGCAGCAACGGCCCCCAGGAAGCCCGTGGGGTGAGGATGGGTCATTCTGCCTGTCTCTACGGCAACCGCCACCAATGATAACAGCTGGTCGGGTTTGGGATACCTGTTGGGTATTGGTAGCATGCATGAATCCAACGTGATCAACAAAAGAAATGGGCATGTGATGTGTTTTAATTACATTCTTGGCTATTTAATTGCTTTATGCAAGGTGTTCATTAATGAATGGTGACATAGCTTGTAATTATAGGTGCCTAAAGTTTAAAGTCTGATGTAATATCTCATTAGCTCCTTGTCAGAGATTGGACTTGACCCCAAATAACAAAAAAGCAAGTAAAAAAAGTCACATTAAGAATTAGAATTGGCAAAATTTTGTGAATTAAACAACAATTTCACACAGAAATAAATTGTTAAACTTACCGTAAACCAATACACATAGATCTCATAGCAGCTCCACAGCCTGTCCCATCAGGGTTATAGGCCACTCGGTAGCCCCCTTCCTCCCCCGGCTTCAACTGAGATACCCCTGGATAAAGTTAGATGATTTTATTACACATTACATAGTTTTGATTTTCCATAAGAAGAATATTCTTACCAAGGATGCTAGACGGTCCTGGTTTCCTTCCGTCCATGTCCTTCATCCCCTCCACATACCGAGCAGCCACATCGTGCAGCAGCTCCTCTCCTACTTTACCTGTAAACAGTGAAATTATGCAACTGTGTAAACTGTTTAATTAGTTAATCGGCCTAATATAGATCATCAACTGACAACTTGTTTTTGATTGATGGTAAAGGAATTTTCAAATGGCAATTTTTTTTTTATTATTTGCATAAATTTAAGAATTCTAAACTGCATACTAAGTAGGAAATGCTGATTGTCTGTAGTCTGCTTGGATTTCAGTGGTGTCCTCAAACTCAACTCAAATGTGGAAAATTAAAAAAGAACATGGTAAATTGTTTAAGGTTTCAACTGCAAGCTTTAACCGTTTTGCTGATTGCAGAAAAGCCTTTAGCTCAAAGTTAAGTTATTTTAATTTGTGTTACAAGGAGGAAGGAAAACTACTTCTATTAAAATAAACCCTGAATTGCCAGGTAGCCTAACCCAGCACTTTGCCTTTACCAGTTGCTAAACCTTCAGCGGTGGCCAGATGTAGAACAGTGTCATCGCTCACAGGCCAGTCTGGGAGCTCAGCCTTGATGTTCTTCAACCCACCAAGCTCCTTCAACTCCTACAAAAACAATTGGGAAGCTTCAAGCATCTTATTATTAGGTATTCATATATAGGGGACATTAAACCTGCGTTCACCGATAGGAACCCTCATAACTGCAGTGGGGTGTGCGCTGCCCTGACCTGGTGGATGGCTGGGCCAGACTCGTTGTACTCCCACAGCTGGTTCCTGTATCCCAGAGCATCCCCGGCGCCGCTCAGCAACATGGCGGCCTTGTAGTGCTCCAGTGAGGCAGGTGTGCTGGGGACACAAAACTTTTACAAAGAACAGTTTTCATAATCATATTTGTTTGAACTAAGGTTGCACATAAACAGAGGTTAGCCTAGAGGCTATTTATCTATTTTGGCTGAACACAGCAATGTAGGCAAGCCCTTCAATGAAGAGAAGACCCAAACAGACCCAGTTCCTGATTTGTGCCGTGATTCCAGTCTTAAGTCTTCTTTGAAACCATTTGCTACTTGCTATGTGGCTACAACCAACCCCGCAGGCTGCTGCTCTCACCGGTTCATCGCGTCGCGTCTGTCCCTCAGACCGGCTCCTCCAAGCGGCCACAGGCTTTACCGGACACCGGTGCTTCGACACGAGTACGCTCCAACATAGACTCACTCCGCACAGTTTCGTGCTGTTTGCTCAGTCGCACGCGGCACTCCGAACACCCGAAGAAATGAGAGGCCTATAAATAGCAGCAGTGAGGCCAAGTTGCCCCCCACCCCTGCGTCGCCCCTTTGAGCTCATAAATCACATAAAAACTACAATAACTAACTTTGGCTCATGAATAATTCCAACTAGACCTATTATTTGAGTGCTGCAGCAGGGTTTTAGAGATTTCTTAAAATTGGGCAATAAGCCTGCTGCCTGCCTATGCAAGTGATCTTTCACAGAATGAGCTCAAGAAACTTTGTTTACTCTCCATTTGCGGAAAAAATTGTTTTTTTTCTTTTTCTCTTTTTTTAATTTATTTGTTAGCATGGTAATCTTGTATGAAAATTGTGATATTTCTTTATGTAACTTGTTTTGTGGACGGTCCGCCACGTTTTCATAGTGGGGATATTATTGCTTTGCCTGGAATGTTGCACAGTAAGATTTTAAACTTCTCTATCTCCATGGAGACAAGCAAGTGGAGCATGTTACAGGTCAGATCACCAACTTAACACTGGCATGGATGAATGTGAACTTGGATGCTTGTTTTTCAACTCCAGAGGTGCATATGCCTCCTGCTGCTTTCCTGTGTCCTCTTTCAGAGATCCTGCCGAGGGGACACAGTGGAGACAAGAAACTGACTTTAGACCCATGTTTCTGAATATAGGATGATGGTCTCATAAATAAAGGGTGGACAACAGGAAATAGAAATAAGAAAAAAGAAATGCACCATATTTATGTTAAAATTATGTCCACAAAAATGTACAGTTATAAAACTATATCTAGACAAGATGTGTATATCACTGTGGTGTCTAAACAGCTGCAATGCACTGAAAGCAATTACTACAAGTGTTTTATTGCATTCGTTTAACATTCGATTCAATACCACATTTAATTTAAGGCACAAAAAGCTTCAAATAAAGCAATTACCTCTCAGCAGACACAGTGCAGTAACATTAATGTTTAAATTTGTCCCGCCTAGTTAATAGTAATTATGTGCTATGGTCAAATACAGTAGCAAGGACTTCAGGAGTCCACTGTGTTTGAGTAACAAAACAATGTACAACAAATTTTTAGAAATATATAAAGTAAATATAGTGGTTCTCAAACTGTGATACAGGCACCATCTTGCAAACATCTTGCCTTATTATAGGCATTAAACAGTATAATGAATAAACGGTTCATGATAGATTACCTTGGCCCTTAAAATAATTCCTGTGTACTAGAATAATGTCTGTGACAGTGCATACAGCTGCTCCCCACATTTCTCCAGTCGGCTCCTGTACTCCAGTTTGGCGTAATTTCCTTTTGGGACCCCTTTTGTACCATATAGGACGCCCCAACAACAGCAGGCGATCACAGCTGTGCTATCACTGTCACCTATAAACAGCAATAAGTAATAATTCACTTAAATATCTTGTAATAAACACTTTTTGCATTTGCAGACAACATATGGACCCCATTTAACCTGGGCTGACAATGCCTTTAGAGATTTAAAACAAATTTAAATACATTAGTGTAGATTACATACATTGATTTCGCTAAAGTGACCAAGTAGTTGGAATGGTTGATATGCCATTTTTTTTCTCTCATATTATCGATCATAATTTTCAATTTTATTTTATTTTGTCTTATTTATAAATGTAATAAAAATAACTAATATATAAATGAAAAATGCCTTTCACTTTTAATCATTGCCACTGAGCACAAAGACCAGTAACATTTCTTTCTTCAAAGTCTGAACTCTGCTTTTACTGACGGAAGATTTGCTTGTAGACCTCTCGATGAAAAAGACCCAAGCTTATCATTGACAATCTGAAGCGACTAAATCACATTCTTGTTTAAAATTCCATTAATTACCCAGTCCTAACTTTAGTAAACATAAAGGTTTTAGGCTATGCAAACTAACTTACCGCCATGAAAAGCTGCCCTATTCATAAGCTCCTCCCAGTCCGCGCCTGCCCCAAGTAAGGCATCGTATGCAATCATTGGAGCATCATGGCCGCTGCTTCCTCCCCAGCCACTGAAACTAAAGCTCTTGTAGGCTTTATCTCTCTCATCAGGACCATACGCATCAGGCCAAATCACAGGACCCACCCCATTCGACAGTCCACGCAAATCCAAGTAGCTGTGGGAAAATTATTAATGTTAAAACATGACAGATTAGACTACACATTTCACTAAAACATAGTTAATGTAATTATTAGATTTTACTAGATTTTAATCCTGCCGATTTTTTCTATTTTTTTATTTATTGAACTCACTGCTTCTTCTTGTATTTTTGTGAATTAATAAAAACACATTTTGTCTCAACTTTTTTCATAGATTGCCACTACCTGCTGTAAAACTATAATAAATATTTACTGCAGGTAAACACCAAGTAATAAATAGATAATAAATAAATAGAAAAACATGAAAACCTGTCATATGCACTTTAAAGTAGTATGAAAGTGGACCTTAAGTCAGTACTAAACTTACCTCTGCCACTTGTCACTAAAGTAGTTCCAGTCTCTCTCTGTCTCTTTTACAGCATAGCCTGCTTTCTTCACATAGCTTTTTGCAATGGGACAGGCTTCACTGAGGAGTCCAACACCCCAGGACTCCATTGGTCTCCTCTGGACAGCATACGCTGTAAACAGGGCCGCAGCTACACCCCCCAGGAACCCTGTGGGGTGAGGGTGGGTCATCCTGCCTGTGTCCACAGCAACTGCCACCAAAGTCTCCAACTGCTCCGGCTTTGGATACCTGATGAGTACTCCGTTATTGTCTCTGAACTTCACTGGTGTATATGAGAACTTTAAAGCTAGCAGCTACTGTTTTTATTTTCGATTCTTAGACTTGAGACATTTAACATATTTTTAAGCTGTAAAACATAAACTACAAAATGTAGTTAATAAGTAGCCTATATTACATCACCTTTAAATGAAATGAGTAATCTATAAATAAAGAAAACCATATGCAAGCTAGATTAATTTTCTGCTCAAACCAACAAATAGTGTTTGGTGAACACTTAAAAATAGTACATTTTCAGTTCTTTTCTGTAAAGCAATTTCTTCAGATGACATCACAGCAATCTAGCAAATAAATAAAATATTACTGGCCAATGTTGTGGCCAGATACAGATGGGGGGCATCTAAAATAAATTTTGTTAAAATGCAGATTTTTGTAGCAGCACGGTCTTGGGTCTAGTCAGTAATAGAAATGATTAGGTACAACATTCAGCAGTTGTGCATTTACTTTTTGGATATTTCATGGTACAATGTAATTAATAGATGAATAGTTAAACTGGGAGTATGACACCAACACATTCTATAATCTGAAATTCACCAATTACTTAATAACAGGCTAAGGTAAGGTGAAAAAATCTTAAATTTAGATATATCAATTGTAAACTTCTTCTGTAGTTTACTCATCAAAATTTGAACAAAGAATGTATTAAATTGTTTTTCATCATGAAACGTTTCCATATAAAAATAACGCGTTTTATGTGTAAAATGGCAAAAATTACCCATTTTTGGGAGCTTTTCGAATCTCAAAATAGATGGAGCCAGATTTCAATTCCTTACTTCATTTTGTTATTATATTAAATACAAAAAAATATACAGAAGGGATTTTGGATATCTTATTTAGTATTTGAGTAAACTAAACCTCAATGAAAAATTGCCTAAAAATTCAAATTTTGCCTCATTTTCAGAGTTAAAACTTTAGTAAATCAGACTTGTAATTGGGTATCAGCAAATCCTTGTGTATGTTGTACAAGTCTGTAAAGTTTGGTGTATGTAGGTGCTACTTTAAAGGGTGATCCTTATGTCTCTAAGGGAGAAAAATGCATTTTGAGAAAACGGTCTTTGAACTTGCAATGTTTCATATGCAGTTTGGTACCATTGCCTAAACTGTATGACTTGGGTTAAACGTTTTGGATATCCTTCCACAAGCTTCTCACAATAGCTGGCAGGAATTTTGGCCCATTCCTACTAACTGTAACTGAGTCAAGTTTGTCTATAAATTTTCAATAGAACTGAGGCATCTGGAAACTGCACCCAAGGATGAACCAGACTTGCAAGTCCACAATTCTCTTCCTGACATCAAACAAAACAATATGACTATAAATAATACAGTCCTACTGCTCACCTCAGACCAATGCACATGGCTCTCATGGCAGCTCCACATCCTCCTGATCTAGGGCAGTAAGCCACCCAGTAACCCCCTTCTTGTCCGGGCCTGAGCTGAGACACACCTTAACAAAAACACATCAGACTTTACAAGCAAGCAAGCAAACAAACAAACAAATAAATGTTATTATTATTATTATTA
>JACM01078768.1:0-13216 GCA_000787095.1 Periophthalmodon schlosseri | reverse complement strand
TTACTTTGATTTATTTATTTTATTTTATTTCATTGCAAATGCTGGTTTACAAATACAGAAAAATAAATAATAATAATAAAACAAAAGACAAAGCATAAACAAAACAAGTATAACATAACATATAAAACACTAAAAACAGGGGCAGGTGTGCGTTTGAATGTTTGTCACCAGATTATTAAATTCCATTTGTGACACCAAAGTATCCTAGTTTGCTCCCTGAAATATATTTAATAAAACACTTTCCAATTAGACGCAGACAGTACACAGTGGGCATATTGTGTCCTCAAGAACTGCTTATACAATACTGTATATCTCTACTCGGGCAAGATGAATTTTGTTCAAATGCATGGGAAAAAATCAGGGGTAGGTCCTTTAAAGAGCTAAGTAGAAGTTTGTGAGCTTAGAGCAATGTGTTGTTTGTTTGATTATGTTAACGCTAAAGCAGGTTGTTACAGCCATCTTGAGAATGCTCAGTCTAGTCTGATTTCAAAAACTAATCAAGTTTGGGCCTGGGATAGGAGACCGCTGGGAATACCAGGTGTTGTAGTGGTGGTATACTGTTGTTGTGTCCTTGCACCACAGTAGCAAGCAGTGGGCTTTAATTAATTTTCATTTATTTTTGTTTTTTTATTGTGGAAAAAAGTGCTACTTTGCATTTTTTTTTAAACCAATCAGTATGATGTGGAGTCAAATTTTCATTTATTTATTTATTTGATAATTGCAAGCAAGCATGAAAAAGTAGGCAGAGACGGGGTAGGTGAAAACAGGAATGTTCTGACCACTCGAGTCTCGAATGCATAGGCCTGTGAGATAAATATGTAAATTTAGACAATAAACAATAATATTGCAACCAAACCATAAAGCAGAGTTATCCCCCCAAAAGTAGGTACAAAGTTGTAAAAAAAAACATGAGCTGCAATAAATAAACAGCAGAACACACACAACACTTTAATCATTAGTTTGTATCTATAATGAGTCATAGAAGTTCATAATGCAACCTTCTACAGCTCAAATCAAATCATATTGCAGAAAAAAATCACCAAAAATGTCCCATTTGTACAAATAAAAACCTTAGAAAAATATTGACCCCTGAAAATGATTGTTCCATCTGTCATTTATCAAACAATAAGTCGATATAGTAATCATCGTTTCAGGCCAATGCAGAACAATACAGAACTGCTAAAATGAACTGATTTAAAAATGACTTTCTTTCTAATGGAGCAGTATTATTCTACAGTGACTATAATGTGTATGGTCCCGTCTGATAGTGGCTCTGTTTATACACAATGATGCATGATCATGATCATGCAGGTACAGATTTGACAACACCTCAATATGTAATGCACACAATATAACAATAAGATACAATAACATGATTTGTATCTAGATAGTCAAAACTTGCCTTAAACAGAGGTATACTGTTCAACAGAAGAATCCGAGACACACTGAAAAGGCACATTAAAAGTCAAAACAATGCCTTGAAGAAAACATTTTTGGGCTTCTTTTTTTATTTCTTCTTCTTCTTCTTCTTCTTCTTCTTCTTCTTTCTGTATTTGGTCTTCTTCTTCCTCTATTTGGCCTTCTTCTTCTATTTGGTCTTCTTCTTCTTCTATTTGGTCTTTTTCTTCCTCTTCTATTGGTTCTTCTTCTATTTCTTCTATTTGCAATAAAGGACTTTTAATGAACGCTGCTGCTTGGGTCCTGACTAGAACTAGGAAGTACAAGCACATAAGTACTGTGCTCAGGTCTCTGCACTGGCTCCTGTGGCTCAGAGAAAAACTTTAAAGCAGCTCTGCTTGTATACATGTTTTATTCTGCCTCTTCTCTTTTAATGTTAATTTTATGATGATTATTTGTGATTTGATTTGTTTATATTGTGATTTTAATGTCTTTCTTATTCTGTAAAGCACTTTGAATTACTTTGTGTACCATTTGTGCTATACACATAAACTTGCCTCACCTTGCCTTGCCTAATGCATCTTGTCAGTGTGCCTTGGATTCTTCTGTCTACCAGTACACCTCTTTATAAGCCAAATGTTCACATCCTTAAAGAACACCTGACATTTTTACAGTCTTACACTGTTTGACCCAGTGAAGCACTTGCGTCCTTGCCTATCCTATAAGTGTAGATGTTTTTTTAATGATTTGGACTTTATTTTACCTCTACCAGCTGCAGAATGCCATAAACCTGAACAGGTTAAATGAAATAGACCCTGAAGTGACCCTGTGCTGTTACGTCATTGTTGAATCATTTCTACCACAGACATTGAGATGCATTGTGTGCCCTGTGACAGAGAGATGTCCCTTCTCACATGAAGCGTCTCTGACTGGGTTTAAATATAGCAGGGAGGGAGCAGATGTGACACATGTGTACATAATGTCTGCTCCTCTGCTCCCCAAAACCCTCAGTACCTTAAATCTGCTGCTTGATCTCTACAAACTAAATATAGAGTTTGGAGCTTATGCCCCAGACGAGTGGGAAAAGAGGAGACAGACATGTAAACAAGCCTGACTAATGAATTCATACTGCACAACCTCCCTTTACCTTTTCAATGGTGTAGCTTCAGTGTACAGCCTTGTTATTAAGAGACATTTAAGAGAAGATAATATTGTTTGGGCAAAATAAACTGGTCTGATTTCTTGAGTTACAATATTTGTTATGATTATGTCAATGTGAGATATGATAATCCAATATAAAGTGCTTCAAGTCTCATTAAAAAGCTGAGTA
This sequence comes from Periophthalmodon schlosseri, assembly GCA_000787095.1. Lineage (NCBI taxonomy): Eukaryota > Metazoa > Chordata > Actinopteri > Gobiiformes > Gobiidae > Periophthalmodon > Periophthalmodon schlosseri. Next base: position 10,488 of record JACM01078768.1, on the reverse strand, counting down.
ATCAATGGATTACTTACTGTTACTGTCATATTTTAACATATAGCATTTCATTTGCCCATACAAAAATAATAATATTAAAAAAAATCCTTCTTAAAGGAAAAAAATATGCTCAATTTGCATTTTGCCTAAATTGTTGTGCCACAGGTAAACCTCTGGACTTCTGTCCAGGTTTTAAACCCATAAACCATCACTGGACATAACATAAGGTTTCCTAAGGACTTATTTTCATGTTGTTCATTCCCATTGCGAACAGCAGAAGGAGCTCCAATGACTAAAGGCCTCATTGTAAACAGAGGTCCATCCATCCATTTTCTTTCGATTATCTGGGGCCAAGTCGCGGAGGCAGCAGTCTAAGCAGGGACTAGCAAACTTCCCTCACCCCAGACACTTCCTCCAGCTACTCCGGCCAGCTGAGAGACAGAGTCCGTCCAGCATCTCCTGGGTCTCCCCTGGGGCCTCCTCCTGGAGGGACATGTCCAGTGTATAAAGTTAGAATGATTTAACTAAATTAGAAAATACAAAATACTAATCCCAAAGTGACCAAAAGCATGTTAAAATGGGTTTACACCCACAAGAATGCATAATATCTACTGCAATATTTCCAAGGTATAGGATCTTTACTTTTCCTAAATGAATTTGAGCAATGTGTTCTTGGCCCACTGCTGTGTCATTATCTGAATAACACTGCAGAGTACATTAGCGCCCACACACGCACACATCTCACCAATCACACAACAAAGCCTGACAGGGTGAGCTCCGATGCAGAGATGGCACCCATGGGACCTCTCTCCTGTCTGCGGCATGAGAAGAGCAGAGCCATCACAGCCACTCGGACCTGAGTTATTTACTACCTCGGCTCCCCAATCCCTCTCCTCCTAAGCTGCATCTGTGTGGGAAGAATGCACCTCTCCATTGGGTCAAAAGGTTCAGTGGATTTAGATACAAAACTCAAGTGTAAGAGCAGGCTTTTTTTTGCTGTCTTGTGCATACCGAGACACCAAGTGGTGGAGGAACTCAAAGTTAATCATAATGTTGCTTCAAAATCATCTCAGGCTGTATCAATATGCTCTATAAAACCTTACCCAAAAGATAATGGTTTATCTCAATTTGATTACAATTTTAATGAATACATTTTAATTTCTGCATTATGATGTGTGATTGTCCTGTGAAACGATGATGAAAACTAATTTCCCTGTGGGGACAATAAAGTAACTAGCAATAGATCATGCTCAATCGTTCCAATACCCTTTTTATGAAATAGGATGGATTTTGTTTTTAGGTATCTCCATCTCTATTTGCTTAGTGGATAAAAAAAAAAATAATAATAATGATGTTGCACCACATGGCCAGATGCATTGTATTTTGCTTTTGTGTCCTTGGGCAAGGCATTTTAACAACCTTGATTTGGAAGTTATTGGAGCAGTGACTTGTAACTCGTCTGGAGGTTCAGCCTTGAGGACTCAGACTTGTTAAAGCTCCGCACAATTTTAATTGATTGTTTTAAGATTAAAGTGAGATCTATGAGAATCCACAGTAGAATCCACTGAGTGAGCACAGTTATAGTAAAATAATAATAAATGGGCTGGACTTGTGACTTGCACTTGAATGATGAGGTCTTGGACTTTAGCCGGAGTAGTCCTAGGTGACTTGGACTTGAAAAATAAGGATAGAAGCCAGTCATATCCGACCACTGCAAGAGACAAAACCACATCATGGACTGGAACAATGCCAGGGTCATCCGTGCTAAAATCAACAAATACCACCGCTGGATCAGAGAGGCCATCGAGGTCCACAAACTAGGTCCAAGGAGCATGAATCGTGACGAGGGAGCATAAACCTTACCACACACATGAGATGCAGTCCTGGAGAAGACGTCAGACAGTAGGGGACATCTGCTTTCCCCCCATAAACCATGTAAACAGCCAACAAGACATGGAGAGAATATGATTAACTGAGATTCAGGAGCAGGACCACACCTTCTTCTGCTCCTCTCCAGCAAACCACAGCTCACCTCAACAAGACCTTCAATTACCCAGAAGCCCTGTTTATACAAGCCTATGCCAGCAACACTGTCTATCTCTGCTCTCTAGACCCCACTGTCCCACCCCTTGACTCTTGTTTATCTTTCAGCCCAAAGACCTCACAATCTATAGAGAGGGAGTCCTGAATCGGCAGGGCTAACTGCCTGAGACATCAATAAACATCTTTATTGCATACCATTGTTGTGACGTGGTCCTTGCTAGTGAAATATCACTACACCATCATGTGACACCTTTGAGGAAGGCAACAAGAAGGAGCACAAACTTGTAAAGCAGTTAAACAAACTCTCTTGTCTGACAAAAAGAATTGTTATTTCTAAGCTTAAAATGGAAGACAGAATGAACCTGGACTTAACTACAACCCTGTTCCTTTCTGTGTACTTCCTGCTCAGGTAAATAAGACCCAAACACATCCGTCCCTCTCCCTTTAATAATACAATCAGAGGATGTATTTTTTATGTGTGAAACATCCGGTGCGGTGAGTCAAATGCACTTTTGAAGTCTGGAGGAGAGGATCTTTTCACCTTGTTTGAAGCAGATCTCAACAATATCAGAAAGCTTGCGTTTGGTTTACTTATTTATCCCCTCCGTGCACTTAGCTCCAGCTCACACAACAAGAGCTGGGCCTTTTGGGTAAAGATATTTCATAAACTCACATCAATTATTTGTACCTTGGTAAGTTCTACACTATATTCAGAGCACAGATGGGGACTTAAGCTATTTTCCTGTCCTAATCACATTTGATTGGCAGGTGCTCTCAGCCATATACCACTCAAGAAGTAATGACTTAACTTTCTCAAAATGTGAGAAGTTTGGCAATGGATGACAATGAAAAATGAGACGTTCTTTCCGCCAGTATTGGTAACCCCTTGGCATATATGCATATTCTTCTGTGTGTGCTGTTGGTTATTGTCCGTAAAACAGGAAGTAATATTAGTGCACTGTTAGCATGCTAGTTGTTGTTAGCATTACCGTGCAACCTCAGAAAGTTGTGAAACGTGCTTATAAACTCATTGCAGTGAATAATTAGGATCATCAGAATGCATAAGGTAAGTGAGGAATAACTTTGGCCCACTGCAAACCATTTAATAATAAAAATCAGGTGCCTTGCCTAGTACACACATGGATTTCCTTGGCAATTAAGGTGCTATTGCTTTCATTGTAAATCACCAGTAGCTTAGTTGGTAGAGCGTTTGTCCACTGATCCGAAGGTTAGCAATTTGAATCCTGCTCTCACCATAAACATCACTGGTAGAACGGTCAGATCCACTGACCCATAGGTTGGTGGTGCGATTCCAGCTCCCACAGATGAATGCTGTCGTTATGTCCTTGGACCCACCCACCTCCATCACCACCTCTGCGTACACTGGTGTATGAATTTTTGTGTTAATGGGTGAGTGAAACCTTGATGTAAAACGTTTTGAGTGCCTTGAAGGTGGAAAAGCGATATATAAAAATGTGACCATTTACCAATGTGGTACAGGTGAGGGATAGTAAATATATATAATAAATATAAGGGTAGAAGTACACTTGGATTTATTCGTGTTGTGAAAGAGGAAGTTAACTGGTTGTGAGAACAGATAATGGAAAGTACTGGTTTAGGTTATGTAGGCAAATTATTCACTGTGGCTCCTCCTGCAAATCTAAAGCAAAAAAGAGCACTTATAGTAAAGTCTATGTGATGTCTGCTACTACTAAAGTTAAAAAAACTAAAGAAAAAAGCTGGAATTTAGCTTTTAGCATTTACAATTTGAGTTCACTCTAAAATCATGTCTCCACCTGTCACTCATATGTAACTATTTCACCTCTTACTTTGATAAAAGCCCTTGCTCTTCACACCTCGGTCCCAGCAAACACTGTAAACCCATGTCCCATTTACCTGCATGTACTGAGCTGAGCAGAAATCAAACCCAAGGCAAAACCACCAAAAGTAGAGCAAAGTTATGAATTCAAATGAAAAATAGACTGTCTTCATGACTTAAAATGACATGAGTTCTGAGTTTCTGACTGGTATCACCTGAGAGAAACACTATGACACAAGTCTGAACCAATGAACTAAATAAGCCTATATTTTTTTAAAGGCACAGTACGCATCTTTTATGACAAGGTCCACCGTCTGCTTGTCTCCATGGAGATTTTATTGGTTTCTCTTAAATGTTCTGCCGTATGGCATTAAGCTTAAACATGAATTCTTACTGTGAGGGATCAGGCCTGTCCACAGATCTGATTTGTAACTTAGCCTGGTGGCTTTTGTCTCCATGAAGATTAATAAGTTTAAGGCTATACCATGGAACAATTCAGGTCAATCAATATCTATGGATACAAACAAAAAAACAAAATAGTAAGACATTTTTCCTCCACTGACCACCTATCTTGCTTTAAATTAAAGCGCCCATATTAGGCTATTATCTGATCTATATCATAATGTTGTTTCCTCATTACAAACATACCTGGAGTTGTGTTTTGTTTCATTCACACATGGTTAATACACAAACCCTGCACACTCTGTTCCACCTTGTGATGTCAAGTGGAAATATAGGAGGCGCCCCACTGTTTTTAACTCCATACACCTTCACTAGAAACATTTCGATAATTTAAGCCCTGGAATTGCGCTTTGGAGATGTAGACAGACTAATAATTACTCAAACATGTGAGAATGAAACACAACACAACTCCAGGTATGTTTTTGAGGAGGTAACATAACATGGCTTTAAGCTCACATGAGTCAATTTTGTGTCACATAAGACCTTTAAAGACACCAAGTAAGAAAATAAACAAATAAAAATTCCGCTCTTGACAATAACATCATTGATTGAGTGGTCAGATCCACTGACCCACAGGTTGGTGGTATGATTCCAGCTCCCACATATGAATGTTGCCATTGTGTCCTTGGGCAAGACACTTAACCCACCTTGCCCCCAGTGTGTGAGTGGTTCCTTGATGTAAAGTGCTTTGAGTGCCTTAAATGTGGAAAAGCGCTATATAGCAATCTGACCACTTACCATGTAGACTTCAGTGAAGGCAAAAAATAGGCTAAACTAAATATCCAATAACATTTATGTAACAGTGTGAAGTTTATAGCTTTCCTTGCTAAACAGGTTTCAGGGTTTAGCCTCATTCAGACGCACACATTGAATAACACTGGTCTTATTGCACAATCCTCTGAATAGATTTAGGATTTTCAGCAGTTTTCCCCTCAGAGCTCCACAATCAATATTTGATCAAGGCTTTAGTAATCGGCGCTGTTGCATTCCAATTTCTACCAGAATTCCCACTTTTCCACATGTGCAATTGCCTCAGACCAAGAGCCCCAGCCTGATTTTTCTTTGAACTGTATAATTTCAGGCCTGGGTAGCTTCACAGTGTAAAGAGGGCGGTTTAAAATAAATGAATCAAGTATGTTAAGTCACTGTTTTAATCAATGAATGCAAATGTAGGTACTGTAATTTGTACTGGGCAAGATGGACCAGACACGTACCAAAATGAATATTTATGTAGCCTCTGTTATGACAAATGGGAAAATGTATTGAATCCCAATAGTTTAAAAGTCCTATATTGTACAAAATTGACTCTTGTGAGCTCTGAGCCATATTATAATGCTGTTACCACCTCAAAAAGATACCTGGAGTTGTGTTTTGTTTCATTCACACATGTTTGAGTAACCCTTTATTATTAGTCTGTCCGCATCTCCAAAGCTCAAAATGCTTGGTGCCACCTTATGATGTCATGAAGCGGCAGTTTTCAAGTTAACAGCTCCCTTTTACCTTTAGTTCAGTAGAGACTGGTAATTCCAGGGCTGAAATCATCCAAATGATTCTAGTGAAGGTGTATGGAATTTAAAAACACAGTGGAGCGCTTCCTGTATTACCACATGACATCACAAGGTAGAACAGAATGTTTTCTGAGAGAAGAGCTCAGCCTAAATATGCAAGGTTTGTTGCAAGGTGTGTTAAACATGTGTGAATGAAACAAAACACACAACTCCAGGTATGTTTGTGATGAGCAAACAACATTATAACATAGATCAGAAAATAGCTTAATATTGGCCCTTTAAAATGTAGCTGGAGAGGCATGTTTTTATGGTAGAAATTTGCTGTTTAACTGTCAGATTGCAGATTTGTTGACCTGGTTTAAGGTTAATATCTCTGTAATTGCTCGCTCTACGGGATCCTGGTGTTTTTATTTTGCTATTTTGTCCATAAATCAAGATATGAACTTTAATAACAGACCAACAAGGTGCCCTCTTTCGCTGAGGTTGCTCTCACTAGCATTACCAACAGGTTTGATTGACAGCTATTGAGATTCATTGCTAAGCCTGTACCATTGGTTTGGCAGAGAGCGGACGTGTACCTTCAACAGTGTGTACCTTCAACAAGCTTATTCCTGATTGGATCTTTGGTTGAGCACTGGGATTTCCAAATATGGAACTCAGCTCCAGACTAACCGCTGTAACTGCTAGCCTTGATTAGCTTCATTTGGCTAGAGCTGAACATTATGGGTGATGTCACACTCCCTCAGTTCACTTCTATATACAGTCTATGCAATAGCTTCAGGAAGTGGTGCCATTATTCAAACCCAAATATGTGAGTATATGTTGTCAGTTGAAAGAACGCCATGCCACAAGATTAATATGGCAAGTTTATGGAGCCAGTACCGAACAAGTAATGATAAGGTTCAAGATTTGTGGATCATACCTTTTCGACATTTCTTTCAAATATGAATATGAAATGATTAAAAAATTACATAACATGAATGCAAACTACTCATGGGTTTGCTTGCTGTTAGATTCAACCTTTTGAGGACTTTTCCCCATTTCAAAAAATATAATATTTAGTTTGAATTGCTAATCGCTATGGCAACTGTCCTAATTTTCTCTCACTCTGGACCCATGGATACAAACTTCACAAACTTAGTCTAAGCTAATTTTGTCTTCATGGTCTGAACTTATTTAAGACACCATTCAGTGGAAATAATTTACTTTATTATTATTTATTTAAGTTTCCTTTAATTGGATAAAATTTGAGGTTAGAAATCACTGTGGACTGAAACCATTCTCTCCCTTTCAGAGAAGTGCTTTGACGACACTCAAAAATGGGCTAATAATTAAAATCTTATTTGCATAATGTTCCTGGAAACCTCATGGACAGCAAATTTAATCTCCTCTTCTTATAATGCGTGACCTTGGAGTTACTTAACAATAAACGCCATTTCTGTTTCTCTTCAAAGGTATGCTAATGATGTCAACCAATGGATTTCACGGCATACCATCCGTAGCAACCCAGTGGTCACATGGAATGGTATGGTACATTAAAATACGAGCAGTAATTAGGACAATTAAACCTCTATACGGGAAATATTAAGAAGATATCACAAGGAAAATGCAGGCTTAGCTGCGTGCTGGGTTTTATCCCTGGACAGGACTTGAAAGTGCAGACATTGGACACTGAGAGAGTTTTGTGAGATGGGACATTATCAGCGATTCTGTCACGGCTACCGAAGCAAAAGTCGACAAGTTCATCCCAGAAAGTTTGAACCGGAGCAGACAGTAAGCGCAGAGGACAACGGCGAGTGTTTAAGGATTAAAGTCAGATTTGGGGACTTTACATGTGACAAAGTGCTTATGAAAATACTGTGCATTTGGTGAACTTCATTAGCAAGGGGAAGTATAGTATTTACTAGAGAGCCAAATGGTGGTGTTCAGATTCTAGAATGTGATGATGTCATGCTCCCAGATGGGGCAAGAGACAGTTTTCTCTATTGATAACATGTACTTTGCCAACAGTTTTCTCTATTGATAACATTGTACTTTGCCATGAAATATCTAAAAGGTAAACTCACAAATGTTGAACCTAATCATTTCTATTATTGACTAGACCCTACGACTCCATACAATATTCATTTCAGCTGCCCCCATCTGTATTAACTTAACCTGGCTCTCGGCAGATTGATACTCTGAACTGAGTTCTACGCATTTTTTGTGTGTGAACTCACAAAAATTGCATCAAATTCATCTTGCTGGCGAGGTCAGTATTAAATATTATTGGCCTATAGAATGCTGTGATGTCATCTGACACCCAGCAATGATGCAAAGCCCCAAGTACAACAAAATGCTGAATGTGGTTTGTTTTATTGCAGTGGTTGTCAAACTGTCTCATCCAACTAATATATGTTATGGGGAAGTGCCCTCAACAACCACTTAAAGAAACATTAATATTTGAGGAAAACTATATGGAATACAACAATAAATTCTTCACCATTTTAATTTTTAAATGAATCTTGATGTACTGTATAATATGTTTATGTTCAATTATGACTGGTTTTAGTAGTAGTCCAACTATTACATATACAGATACAGGTCAGATCCTGATTTAGATTCTCGGCTGTCACTCCCAGTGTGTTTACTGTGTGTTTGTGTCAATCATCAAAAACACATTACGTCCTCCTGATTCTCTCACATTTAACTATAACAAACTGCTAATTCAGTCCCTGCCGATAACTTATTGTGTTAGCACATACACGTGTCATGTTTCTCAAGAACAAGGAGAGCAGGGCCTATGCAAAGACTGAAATAGAAAAAAAACAAAAAACAAAAGAAAAAATGGACAAATGTAGTGTAATGTATATAGATCAGTTAAATCATGACAATAATTTGGGGAAACTACTCTCATTATAAACTGTAAGAATAACTGCCTAGACTTCCGGTGACTTCTAAATTAGAATTTTAAGTTTAACAACAATAAATTATGCCCAAAATCTAGTATCTCGGTTTTCAAACTCACTCACTGTGGGATCTATGACTCCCATGGATCATTATGTTATAATTTGCACATTTTTAATATTCATCTAAAACGACTTAATCCATCCATCCATTTTCTTCTGCTTATCCGGGGCCGGGTCACGGAGGCAACAGACTCCCAGACTTCTCTTACCCCAGACACTTCATCCAGCTCTTCCGGTGGGACACCAAGGAGTTCCCAGGCCAGCTGAGAGACATAGTCCCTCCAGCGTGTCCTGGGTCTTCCCCGGGGCTTCCTCCCGGTGGGACGTGCCTGTAACACCTTTCCAGGGAGAGGTACAGGAGGCATCCAGAACAGATGCCCGAGCCACCTGAGTTAGCTCCTCTCCACGTGGAGGAGCTCTACTCCAAGCACCTTCCATGTGACTGAGCTCCTCACCCTATCTCTAAGGGAGCGCCTAGTGAGGATAGGACCAGAGATCTAAACCAGGACTAAACTAGGACCATAGGTGAGAGTATGAAGGTAGATTGACCAGTAAATCGAGAGCTTTGCCTTTGGACTCAGCTCTTTCTTCACCACAACAGTCAGATTCGGTGACCGCATCACTGCATACACTGCACCAATCCAACTGTCAATCTCACACTCCATCCTTCCCTCACTCATGAACAAGACCCCAAAATGTCCGCGTAAACATCATCACAATAAACATGGATAGCTGCAAATCCTATGCATATCAGTGATTTAGAAAATAAAATTGGAGAACTAAGTGTATATGCCACAGTGGGCATGTACTGGTGGCAGTGAAAACAGAGGTTGGTTGGAGCAATAACGTCTTGAATACTCGAGAATAATTACACACATGCACGAATCACTATAAATCCAACTTTGAAACGGTAAATAACTATAACACGGTTAAAAACCCTTAAAAGTTGGTTTTGCAGAATAGATCTGCTTTAATAAGAGCACTGCTACACTGTAAAAAGTATGAGGTCTGAAAACTACTCCAAGTAGAATTTTATGAAACAATCACTCAAGTAAATGTACTTGATTCTGTGCATAAAACTGAGTGCTACCTGTGAAAAGTACTAAACCAAACGCTTGTTGATGTCTGGTATATTTTCAGTTTCAGCGCTGCTAGCTGCTCTGCAAATGTGTTTTAAGGTGCAATTTGCCGTATGAAAAAGGTCGTTTACCCACTCCCACCTCAGATGAATGTGTGTGTCCATGGATAATCCAGTCTACATTGGAGCCTCTCGAAAAGCACACACCACTCCAAGAAGCGTGGAATCAATTTCAAATAATTATGTTGTGGCCTGAATTTGGAAAAGCTGGCTGCATCTTTGAAAAATAAATCATTGCCAGGACTCCTCGACAAAAGACCTACAAGTGTTGCTAGTGATATGTTTCTGGATGCCAAGCTGTTCTTAGTGAGATATTCCCACTTGTAATTGGCAGCGCGGCAGTCATTGAAATAAGAAAACAAACATGTCTGCCAGCTTTGCCAAATGCTTCTGACAAAAGTGCAGCGTCAGCTCGGAGCAGCGCTCGTGGCTCTGGTCTCTGTGGTAAACTGCACTTTTCTAATCAGGACTTCTCTTATTCAGCGTTTAAACTACAGAGGGCTATGGGAAGTTTGAGGACTTAAAACAGTAACTTTTGTACCTTATGTTAGTGTTTTATCCCACAGGAAAAAAAAAAATAAATTAAAAAAA
>JACM01053389.1:0-15503 GCA_000787095.1 Periophthalmodon schlosseri | reverse complement strand
AACAAAAATATAACAAAATATATAAAATATAACAAAAAATATAACAAAAATTACTATAAACTATGTCTGACAATTTCTTGTACATTCTAAATCTACATTATCCCTCTAGACTCCAGTAAAAATAATGACTATTGGGTTGCCAGATTGGTGTAAAAATGAATCTATCCTCATTCCCATGGCTGTGTGTGCAGAGCTACACGTTTGTTTTGATTTGATGTGTAACAGTCTTGAACCACCACAACACAGCAGCATAATGACTCTCTGAGCTGCTCCTCTTTTGTCCCGTTCATAATGCCAAGTCACAAAAGAGGAAAGGTTTACACGAAGGCCATCAGTGTTCACGCCATGGCAGATGTTCAGTTTGTTCTCCAACTATAAAGCTTGAGATATTGTCGTCACACCCCAATGAAATCCCACACAGCCAATGGAGATTTTAAGAACCCAGATCTCTTTACCACACCAACAACCCAAGCTACAGGCACATAAACAGCATTTCTACAGGAGAGGCTGATTGTTCACAGCGTTTTTAGTATTTAGTAAACTCTAGAAAATACTTGTTTAACTCACCTCTTCCTGGTTTGTTCATCTCTGGGCACACTTTTCCTGTAGTGGTTTAGCATTTATATTTTCTTGTTTACATTTCCAATAACATTTTTGTATTTCTTTTCATCAGTCATGGTCTTCTGTTCACAAATGGCCTTTACCTAATGTTAAAAACGGCTGAGGCTATGGATTCTGTATATTATTATTATTTTTTCCTTTTTAGCCCTTCTTACCCATAAAATAAGGCTGCAAATCTCCAATCTTTTTAGGTGCTTAGGACTCTGGTGCTTTGTATATCAGCAACATCAGAGTGTTGTTTTATGAATGGCTCGACTTCTGAACTCCACACATCATGCTACTGCTGCTGTCATTAAAAGCAATGGAAGTCAGTCTTGTTTTTGTGGAACAGGACATACTCCAAATATGAATCTGACTTTGATGCGTCCTCCAGCGCATTGCCAGACACACAATATTGAATTCCCCTGAACGCCCCTAACACACAGAGAGCGATGGACTCCAACCCCTTTGAAGATCACTATCGAGGCTTCTTTCGTCACTATGGATTACACAACGGGACCTATTGATTTGGTGGACCTATCAGGAGACCAACATTCAGAGGCCTGCTTGAAGACTCTAGAACGTTGAGGACCTATGGGGACGTTGGCTTCACAGCTGATCTTGTGAATTTACAATGAGAAAAATGCAGAGAATCTCCACACCACATAGAAATTGTAAAGATAAGAAATATACTGTATGCTACCTTCATTTGTGTATATGATAATTTAATATATTTTCATGTATTTTAAGCCAGTTGTTTTAATGCCATGTTAATGTGTTCAAGATTTTATGGTTATAACAGCACAAATATCCTCTTCTATATTTATAATTTGACTGCAAGATAAAGAATACAAGAAATGTATTAAGAATTGAACTGAATTAAGAATAGGAGTGGCCACATCCCATGGCCAAATGAAAACTGCGTGATTCTTCTTTGACTTCAGCTGTATAGAATTAAGGAAACCAAGAACAAAGTGTTTCTTTTGCTCAAAGGCCAATAGATCCTGTATCCTCTCACGAATATCTTAAAGGCATCAGCGTGAGCCGTGCCTTACATGAAAATTCCCACTTTAATTCATTACCTGTATTACTGCTTAGCCTCAGGTTATGAGCTGCACAGCTCAAATGCCTCATTACCCTCATCCAGGAACCTTTTTATGGGCCATGATTTTACACTGATACATTCTCTTCCTAAAACTCAAGTTGGCTTACATTTAGTTTAGTGGCTTCACCTTCAGATCCATTCATCGTAATTGCATCTCACCAAACTCCCTCTTACCATTTTGAAAACCATTGTATAAAGATCTTTAAAATACATTTTACTTGTGCTTAAGTGGTGGTAATAGTTAACAGACACTGGAGTCTATAAGACATAGTCCTTGTGGCCATATTTCACTGTGGAATAAAAAAAAAGCTGTGAGAATCGAGAGAGCTGCATATTTCCTTATCTCTGCACGCTCTATTGTCAGACTAAATTAGCCAGTCATAGGTTTTGAACCCGAAAGCTGTCTTCAAATCCCCATCCACTCCGTGTCTTATCCATCCAGAGCTAATCAGAATAGCGTTTACAGCACACAACCCTAATATGCAACTCAAGCTGCAGCACGTGGACAGTAAATGGTCCATGTATGTACAATATTTGATTAAGTCAAAAGGGACAAAAGGGATCTGTTGCATGCTTATTTTCATCACGGAGCTGTGCTGTGCAGTCATTTCTATTGGATTTGATAATATGCTGATATGCAAGCCTGCATTTGCACAACCCTCTATTATTGTAGTTTATGCTCTTTGTCTTGCAGTTATAGGCTAATAAATTTCATCATTTAACTGTGTTTGTCTCCACGGTTCTTTTCTCGAATGAAAGATAAAAAAGATAGATTCCATTTTGGTAATATACAGCTTTGTCATTTTAAATGGCGAATGAATGTGGTATTAGAGAAATAATTGTTCCTATTTTAAAGTGTACCACATTTTGAAATTCATAAATTTATATATTTATATCCCTATAAACTTCAAGGCACATTTTTGTACAGTTTAGATCTGGGAGAGTTGGTGTTGGTTTCAGTAATCTGCTCAGTACATCCCAAACCCCACTTATTAAAATGACAGTAAAATTCCAGTTCTATTTCTCATGTTGTGGTGTAGTGATGGAAAAACGCCCTGACTGAGGCGAGCCCACTCTTTTATCTCCATCAGACAGCTCCTTTCATTTAACGTCTATTGTCGAGAGCACTGAATAACACCCGTTTCCATGGTGATGTCTACTTGTGGGGGGGCGAAGACCTTCATATTTTTTTTTCTTTTTTTGTCAGATTCAGGGACAAAGACAGTGAATGGCAGTGTAGGACATTGGCACAGTATGACAGAGAATGATTAGGCCACTTGTTTTAGTGGAATATACTTCTGTAGTTATATTTACCTATTTAAGATAAGGCTATCTGTTTTGTGTCCGACAGTACTGCAATCCTTAGGTCAACTAGATGTGCACTTTCACTCGCTCCCCCAAAGATCTTGTTTAGTGCCGTGTCCACTGATTTATGGCTACAATTAACTACTAATTCCTTACTCGCAATAAAACGAATGGAAAATGCCCACCTTGGGACAGGGTGCTGTTGTTTCAGATTATCTTTGTTGCCTTTAAACTCAGCTTGGCTTTCCTTTACATTGATATGGCTTCAGGGTGGATTTTGTCAGAGGCTTGATAGCAAAACAAAACAATCATACTTTATATTCCTGGTTTGTGTATAATGAAGAAATGACTAATAAGCGATACAGAATAGGAATCTTGCTGGTAATTAGCTGTCGATGGTTTCCCTAGGGTGCCATATACATAGCTTTGAAATTCTTGCAGAGATATAGTGCTTTGTGATGTTGTTGCTGCTAGTCCCAGGGTGCTTTGTGGATGACATGCACAACACATGCCATGCGCCTCATTGTGCGCACACCTGAAGAATGAGGTCAAGATGAGAAGACAATGCAGTAATGAAGGATGCTTCCTTTGATAAGAGCCTGATGGAGAGAAATACACGACATCAAATGAACATTGTATTGTTATTGTGTTGTTTTTACAGCCGCGGTAATGAGACACCTCTAAAAGTCATTGGCAATTGGTGCCGTAGGGACTTTGATTGCAGCAAATCGATACATGAGTGGGGTGGACAGCTAATTGTAAAAATATTCAACTTTCCTTTATTTGGTTATACTTTTGGCACCCATGGGATATTATTAGCCTCCTATAGAGTGAATTGTGAATTATCTGCATAATTATCAGCAGCAGTAGTGCTTCTTCCTGAAAAACTGATCGGAGGATGCCCTTGAGCAAGACACTTGAGCCAGGAGTCTATCCCCAAAAAGGGCCAGGGCGGTACTTCAAAGGCTCATTAATTGGCACATATCTTTAGAGCAGTGTTTTTCAAGCTGTGGTACGAGTACCACTGGTGGGGCTGTCTGCAGCTTGTTTTAGCCAGAGACAAATCTTTATTTATTTTGTTCTTCTTTGGGTTGCTGGTGGTACTCAGAAATTCATATATTATAAAAGTGGTACTTTGCATGAAAAGTGAAAAAGAGAAAAGGTGGTAAAATAAAAAGTAAACAGTGTATGATATACATAGTTAGAAATAGCTACATTGTGCATCTGCTCCCACAAATCCTATTCAAAAGGCCCCATTAACTTTAGTACTTATTTCACAACTATCGTCAGTCCCAGTGGCGTTCTCGCCAATCAGTCCAAACAACATGTTCTGTCTTAAAACTGACAATTGGGCCTCATTATAAAACTGGAGAAGGGAAGAAACTAGTGAATACCTGTACGAAAAGTTATTATTTAAATTTGGTGTGAATCGTCATTGGTAAGACAATGCAAAACAATTAGTATTTCATTTAAAAAAGTGATTATGTCCATGTTGTCACAATAATGTATTTATAACAATTACATTTTTTTTACACTGATCTTTCTTGTCTTTATTTCCTTTATGACAAGCCATATCCAATATAATCTCTCTATTATATCTAGGTTTTGGTTAGCTGCCATCTGCTTGAATGAGTTTGCGTGGCGGTTGGCACTGACTTCAGTGTGATTAGTTGTTGTTTCTGTGTAGGACTAGCATCTTGCTCATTTCCTGGCTGACAATAGCCGTAAAGTGTCCTCCAACAAAACGTAGAAAATATGTAGCCAAGTTGGAGAGATTAGTGTCTTTAATGTAATGCTTTAGACATCAAAAAGCCATCTGTTTTACAGTATTTAATTAGCTTTATTATTGGCTTTTTAGCTTAACAATTTGGTGTTTTATGCTTGCGCTTATGCAGGAGTGCAATGCTAGTGTTGTTTTAAATGTTTCTGGCAAAAAAGCACAAAGTAAAATGTATCAAATGTAAAAAAAAAATTAATTAAATTAAATTAAATTAAATAAAAACCTATAGCAGTAAAAGAAAGAGGCAACAATCTCAACAGCTACAAAATATTAAACCGAAAAGTTAGACCAAATACAAAACAACATTATAGGCTACTTAAATATTTGTATAGGTTTATAGCACCATTTTAAAACATTAAGATAATGTTTAAAATGTCTTATTTCCTAGAAATCCAGAAAATATGTGGCAATAACTTCAAATCGAATGAACTACTTTGCCATAGTAATAACTCTCAGTCAATAAAGCAGGTATCACAGAAATGTCAAAACATGATCACAAGAGCCTCTTATTGATCTATATATCTGTATGCAGTATTTGATGCAGTGTATGTCGCTGTCAATGAGCAGTGAGGCGACTCAAACTCATAAAACCAGTGCCCTGGCTGCTGTATAAAATAATACTTTTCCTCCAAAAGACCAACTGCAATATTCTACCCAGTGATAGCTATGTGCAAAATATAATACTTATGTTGGGCTCACAACAGAATGGGGATAATGCAAAAAGATTAAAACAATCAGTCTTCAAGGGTTGCACTGTGTTTCTGTTGCTTTGTGATTGTCAATTATGTGCTAAGCAGGTTATATACAGTAGCATTGTACACTCAGGTGGGAGTGTTCAACGTGGGGTCATCAAGATTCATTACCCACAATAATTGCACGGTGTTGGTGAACATGCAAATTTAAAATGACAATTCCATGGGTTTCAAAGTGATTAAAATTGGGACAGTTACCATAACAACAAACAAGGGTTAACTGTTTTTTTTTTTCTTTTAAATAACAGAATATTTTGTTTACAGTGGACATCGTGCTTCCTAAATGTACCTAGATTTTAATTCAGTTGCCATATATTGCACAGCCCTAATTTTGAGTAGATATTGTACCACTCCAAGGCCAGCAGGCAGTTGTGTCTGTATAAAGAAAAGTTGCATTTTTAAAGTTACTGTGATATCTTGACACAGTTCTGCACTCAAAACCGTGTTTTCATAAGCAGCCTGTATTGTACAATAGATGACTGCCCCTGATGTGTCATTTTGAGGTCAAAGAGGACCTGTTTATTCTGACATCTGCCTGGAAAAAACTGCACTTGAGCTGAAAAATTATACTGCAAGGCTACAAGTGGATGAGTGAGTAATGGCTGCATTGTAATTAGACTACAAACCCAAAAGCAGTTTGGTAGACTCATATGTTTATCCAGATTCTCAGCTGTAGTAAGTCAGCACTGTAAAATGAGAATAATGTCATTACATAAACTATAAACAACACAATGTAGAGGATTAAACATGTGGAGCTTTTTACTTAAGACAAAAATCAGCTAATAATTGATGGGCATTTACCAGTGGGATTCACAGGGTCCACAGTAAACAAACAAGCTATTATAATTGGAGCTTTGGACTGTGTGATAAGACATACTGAACGCAGCATTTGGTGATAAGAGGCCGCATCAGAAAATGTCACCAACATTTGCCTCCCTCTTGCACAGACCAACAGAGACAAGCCTCAACAGAAGAAAACAACAGGCAAATTTATATTACATTTACATCACCCCTAGGGCTGTGACTAACGTTTATTTTAGTAGTCAACCAGTCAACGCTCAGTGTTACGATCAGTTGATTATTCTCTTGTACGTCTTGTACGTCTTGTAAGTTATAGGATTTATTCCTTCTCGGACCAAGTCCTGTCATGGTGCCCTTACACTTCACCCATCTTGCCTAGTATAAGAGTGATGTGTGCATGAGTGCAGGTGGTGGTTGGAGGGGTCGATGGCGCAAATTGGCAGCCTTGCTTCTGTCAGTCTAGCTCAGGGCAGCTGTGGCTACAATAGTAGTTGATCACCACCAAGTATGGAGTGAATGAATAAAGCACCTAAGGGCTTTGGGTGTCTTAAAAGGCGCTAGATAAATCTGATTAGTATTATTTTAATTGCAGACTAGATTATTCAGATGAATCACTGCAGCTCTAAACCAGTATTTTGAACAAATCATACTATACCTTAGTGTCAAATCTTTATGGTAAACATGATGACATTTTTACTATATAATTCACAGTATTGCTCAAGTTTACAGTACAGCGTGGATCCTCCTATCAGAAAATGACATCTGCTCAGGCCATAAATGCCATTATGCTTGACTTTCATCCTTTAAATAAATAGCTGTGTTTATCAGCTATGCCTCCTCACATGTTTCTCCATAACACTATACTTGGTCCTGCCTCTCTCTCCACCTGCGCTCATACTCCTCTCTAATCGGTCCCACCTGTGTCCATGCACCTGCCATTTCAACACATTCTGAATTTCAAATGTGTTCTCTCCAGCGCAAATGTTTAGCCCCCTTGTTTTGCTGTTTTTGTTGTTTTGGCCATGTTTTTTGTCGGCTGGCTCTGCAGTCTGGTTTGTTTGTTCTGCCTTGCTGTCCGCCTACTTACATTTGTCTCAGTCCTGTACCACTTCATTCTCTCCATCATGTCTTCTCTAGGCTGCAGAGCTGAAAAATAAAATGTGTTATTCTTATTTGTAATTGGAATCTTTGTTTTTGAGAAGCATTCAGAATCGAAATGAGTAGGGGCAGTATGATTCAATTCAATTTATTTTTGTAAAGCCCAAAATTAGAACAGCAGTAACATATCTAATTGTGAAACCTTAATAGGATGTGGAACTGGCATTGTTTGAATATTACATTGTCCAAAATATTAATACAATGGCTATGCAAAGAATTACATCAACCTTTTTAATGCATGTCCATTTTGAGATTTTGTATCACACATAGTCTATAATTGTCTCAACATGCTATGTAAAGCACTGACTTTTATTTTTTTTTATTTTAAACATTAACATGTCACATAGATGCACAACAAACACAAATGCATTACAAACATGTACAGTGCAGACAGGACTGGGATGCATGCTAACGCTCTCACTTGTGTATTAATGCAATCTCTAAGCTTCTTCATTGAATCCGAGGTCACATCCTCCACATTATTGATCGACTGGTCTATTTTTTGAAACCTTAAAATCTTTTTTCACTGGAACTGAGAAGGCAAAAACAATGCTCATATGGGTTACATTAAATGAGAACACCACATCCAGCCCTATTTGGGCTGTTTTGGACTGTTGGTTATCTTATTTAAGTATTGATCTATGATTCCTTTTAATATGTGAACTCTTGACTCACTGCTGGATGGAGCATTTGAATGAGGATCTCTTGATCCTGGAAATTTCTATAAAGTTTCTAATCTTAATTTTGATTTTATCCTTAATTTTTATTTAGTGTCAGTCACAAAAGTGAGCAATTAAACCTATCTTTCCATTGACTTCCTCTGTCAGGAAGCTTCAACCACAGTGTAGGGGGGTTATTGTAGGAGACCTCCATTTATAATAACCCCCCTAAACATGTTCAACAAGCTGCGTTCATCTTCTAGAATTTGATGATGTCATAATTTCAGATGGATGACAGGAAGATAAATGTTTTTTGATCAGCAAATGTTGAACCTTGTCATTATGTGTTTGTAACTGGCTTCACAAATTTGGGATATTATCTTGAAGTTCTTTCAACTCATTACAATCATACTTTTAGAGGCAGAATAATGGCTTTCTGAAGATGAAAAACGAATTTCACTTTTGTTGCTGTTTCACATTTATGATGACAGATAAAACATTCTGTTTTTGTTTCAAGTAGAGGTGTATAAATTACATCATAATTACCAAACACAAGGTTGATAAATCTGCAATCTGACAGTTAAACAGCTTATTCCACCATCAAATTCTGACCTGCCCTCAAGCTTCTTTATACCACGGGGATTATACAATGTTGTAATGTCATGTGAACTAACCTACATGGCACGCCCAAAAAGATCTCAGCATTCAAATATTATGTGTCTAATTTATGAAATTGTATTGTAAGGTTAAAAAAACGAAGGAAGTCACAGCTCATTCCATTTGTTTTTGAATAAGTAAATAACTCGCGTACTCCAGTGACTAACCCTGTGACAGGAGATTAATGGAGTTCATTTTGTACAGTGTGTATCCCTGTGCTATATCAACAAAAAGAACAACCAACAGCACCATCCGAGTGCAAAGTAATAATATGCATCCATTATTGTAATTACACTACTGTAATGATGGATATCATTAATTATTTTGCCTAACAATGTATTTATTCATTTATTTCAGGAAATTCAGTTTTCATCTTTGTCATCATTGCCAAGTTGCAGTCATTATGCATTTCTTCATTTCAAAATTAATTTCCGCACAAATGGCCTATATGAAAACCACAATAGACAAAAGTAAACAGAACAATAGAAAAAATAATCTGTTACATATTTTCTGTACAGTTTCAAGATATTGGTGAAAGATGCTATCGGTAACTTTTCTGGGATGCCTGACACTTGCTTGTCTCCATGGAGTTGTTATTGTATGGAATGACATTAAACATCCACAGACTTTAAACTTATCTAACTTGGATTTACTCAACTAAAGGTATTACTAATAATGAGGAAGCTAAAAAATATATTCCAATTGCATTACTGTGAGCAGGGTGGCCTTTTCACAGATTTGACCTGTAACCTGGCCTAGTGGCATCACCTGCTAGTTTAATGTTATACTCCGGACAAAGCAATCCACAGTACATACATTTATTTATCTCAAACGTGTTGTTCTTTCAATGATTGAGCTGATTTTATGTTTAAATGACATCGGGATTCAAGTGCAGCAAAATGGCATCGGTGAACATACATGAATAATGCCTATTGAATGTGTGTGAATTTACATTTATATTGATTCACATGGATGTTCTCCTTTGTCTATTGTGTGGTAAAAAACCCTGAAGAATTATCAGTATCGCCCTTCCTAACAAAAGTCATCCAACTATCCTCACAAGACAGATGGTTTGTGGCAGAATAATATTTATTTTTGCTGTCTGCATGATTGAGCACGGGCCATTTTCACAAAGCACGATCCCACAGCTGTGTGTGTGTGTATGTGTGTGAGAGAGAGAGAAAATTGACAACGAGATATTTGGTTTTATTGGCCGCTGACAGTATCAGCATCCAACTGCGAACCCAAAACAGAAGAGCAATGTGTCAAAGCTGACAAAGTGGATAAATACATCCGTCAATAGTTTTTCTGCCGAACGGAGCGTGTGAATGTGTCTCTATTAATCACAGTAGGCTTTATAACAATGTACAACTGCAAACTGCATTAGTGAAGGCTGTTTAAGAGCGCCATAAAATTCAAATCATATTGAAGAGGACACATGCAAAAGGTAAAACTGGACATAAATATTGGAGAAAAAAAACTAAGTTGACTAGATACTACTTTTTTTTTTGCCATTATGGCCAGCCCTATCATTCTTATCTTATCTTAAATCAATATGGACCAAACAAGATCTGAATCAAACAGGACTGATCTATGATTAAACACAACACCAGGATTAAAGTACTAACTTTCTACTACTTCCACAACTTCTATAAATTAAAGTTTTTGCACTTTTTTTTTTTGAAAGTGTACAATTATGTCACAGTGGTATAGAATTAACCATGATACACAAAGTGCTTTGCAAAATAGCCTTACAAAAATTCATTCATCCATTTTATTTTTGCATTTTCCGAGACAGAAAATTCCCGCAACAATATACAAAGCAGCTTGTTATGTAAGCTAGTAAAAATAGTGGATGACCAAGGGCCACATTAGCACACAAAAGTACCCCTGGACCAAATGCACCGTACAGCACTGAAAAATCTTGTCCATTTCAACAGTTAAAAAAGCATGTAAAAAAAAAGTAGCATTCCATTAAAGAAAGTCATTTTCAGTGAAAAGAATTACAAAGCACTTTCACTGTGACCAGGGGAAAGGTCCAGGCTGGTGATTATGCAGTACTCGCTCCCTTTGTTGGGAAATTCTGGTTTCCTGTCACATCTTTTATGTAACCAGGATTAGTGCTCTCAAACCAGGCACAGGTTACACATTATGTCAACAAGCACACATTGACTGGAGTGACTTGCCTAAATAGTACATTTGAGTATTTTATTTCGACATATTTTACTTCTTCTTGAGTACATTCATTTTGCTTCTCTAAACCTTGTGTATACTGTATATATTGAATTAAAGCAGACCTATTATACAGAATCGGGTTTTAGAGCTTTTAACCATGTTATAGTTGTTTCCCCTCACCATTTACTCACCTGAAACTCTATTTAGAGTGATTTGTGCATTTTGTGTTTGTTTGAGCAATCTTTAATCACTTATTTTCAAGACGCCATATTGTCGATCAATCCCTGTTTTACCAGCATACGTCCGCTGCTATATTTTTTACTTATTTCTCTAATGTTATTTTCTTAATCAATGATACAGGATTCAGGAGCATTGCCTGGTCCTTTTGGTACAAACGAAAATCTGCTGCTTGCTAGCGTGATCTGCAGCTATCCATCGAAGGTGCCGACTCTTTGTTGTGATGACGTTTACGCTGACATGAGCTCCCATTGGTCACTGCAGTTTTCTAAGGCGGAAGTTAGTGGATTGTTTCTTTACATGAGCTCCCATTGGTCACTGCAGTTTTCTAAGGCGGAAGTTAGTGGACTTGTTTCTTTTATTAAGTTGTATCAAAAGAATATTGTGATTTAAAATGTGCAAATTATAACGTGATGATCCACAAGTGTCATAGATTATAGCTATAGAGCAGACACAAGCAATATAGGTCTTCTTTAATATAGTTCATTAATAGTTTGAGAATGAGAACATCATTTGTAAGTTACATTTTTTTTTACTAAATGCATTTTAATTTTTATCATCTTAAGTAATAATATGAATGTTAATGAAGTCAATACATTAATGTCATGTATGTACTCATTTTACATGGTACATAGTGGAAGCTGTGCAAATTCTTACTTCATGTCATCTCTCCCTTCTGCCTGACTGATCTTCTAATGATGTTATAGCTCCTTCCTGTATGCAGACGTGTGAAGGGTGTCAAGTTTCAGGTATAGGAAGGATTGGACATACACTGAAGGTATCATGTGGTGCCATTGACTGAAACCATAGGGAAGGTTCTGCTGCAGGACATGCAGTCCTTGTGTCCTTTTGATTTTCAAAGAGACCAGCTGAGAGCAGGAAATAGGCAAATAGATTTCCCCTCTTTGTTTAGCCCTGCTACTTTTAGAGCTACACCAGAGGAGAGTGGAGGTTGAATATGAACCATGTTTTTGTCTGTATTTGCCTTTGGGCTATGCAGAGACTGGTGTTGTGAAGATGTTTGTTTAATTAATCCCTACAGCATGTAATTCATTATAAAGGCTCATTTCTTCAGCTAAGTGTTAACCCATTCATTTCTGTGTAAATCAGTAATGATATAATTATGTGCTAGAGCGAGACGGAAGCGTACAGACACACTGTGGCTTATTGTCCATTAGGGCTTAATAATAGCTCTGAGACTCCATTAAATGTTTTCCCATGTGTATCCACTCAAAGTCACTGCCTCTTCTGGGAATATACTCCTGTTTTGATTGAATACAAGTGCTCTTAACAGAAGCAAACATTAATTCAGAAGAGGATGGATAGGATCAGCAATAATCTCAAAGCACAAAAACACCATTTACAAACAATTATTCAAGTGCCAAAGGATTTAATCAGTCTCAAGCTAAGATTAACTGGTTCACAAAAACAGTTCAATGTTCAAAATAAGCATTCTTGTTACAAAATTGTAGAGTCCAAGTAATATGTAGGGAGATAATACCATACTGTTTACAAAAAACAGACCTAATTCAAAATACCTATGCAATAGACCTCTAATGAATTCAATTGACATTTATTTAAACACGCTTAATGGTTTACTCCACTAAATTCACAAAGCAATTCTGCTGCAAATTAGTTCCTAAATGATATTGTAATTGTCTGGTGTTCCTGTCCAGTTAGATAGATCCCCCCCACACCAGGGACAGTCCAGTTTTGTTTTATTTTCTCATGAGATTACAGCTCATCAATGGCCATCACATTGTGTTTATACAGAGACACTGCTGTTGATACTCTGTGCCTCTGGGCCAGTGCTACACACACCTAACAAGCTGTTCACATAATAACATTTTTCTTAGTAATAGCTCCCATTGTGGTTTGTAATTTTCTTGAGTCTATTCCACAAGTCCTTCTATCTTTAATAAATACTCAAAATGTGTTATCCAGTGTTAAGATCTATAATTTACAATGAGGGATTCTTTTTGATGAAATATATAGTGTGCATGTGTTTTGGGATATTGACTATTCATTTGAAGTATCAAAGAAACTGTCAATGACCCACATTTTAATAACATGTTTGGTTTGTATAAATAGTTGTGTTTGAATCATAAAAACGCCAGACAGTATTGACAAGGAACAGACCATTTTGTTTTTCCATGACAGACAATAGATGTTTGGGCTTAGAGTACAAGAAGTCTAAATAAGATTCGTCTGTGCCCACATTTACGTTTGAGTCAAACTTGTTCTATTCTTTCATCATTTTCCTAAAAAATCAGGATAATTCTTTTTTTTTTTTTTTTCCAAATACTGGACAATTACTGTAACATTACATCGAACCATATGGCTTTGAGCTGGAGAGGTAACAGAAAACCAGGTCAGGCACTGGAGCTGCTGACACAGAAGTGTAACACTGCAGCAGGTTTACAAATGGGGGATTGGGTTTCATTCCTCAAAATAAATCCAAAATCCATGATGACATCCTGAATGAACGAACAACTTGGCTCCAAAATCTGTATCCCATTTCAATGGCTTTCTCAAATGAGCTTTTTCTGCATGAGACATCTTGAAGAATTGAGGGCCTATTTTAAAGAAAACATTTCCCTTTTCACAATATCACTACTTCCAGTTGCCTCAAAAGTGTGAATCTTCACTTAGTGTTTGATTCATTCTCTATGGAGAATTAGCTATGTTGTGCTAAAATAAATAAAAAAGTAATGAACACGCAGTGGACAACGAGTTACAGATGAATAATCACTGACAGCATGACCTTTATAAACTATTTGTTTATAAAAGTCTGTGTAAGTTAATGCTAACCTAAATTATGTACTTTTATCAAGTTGTAGTTTCTGTTCATTTATACTAGCTTTAAGACAGAAACTCTTGCTTTTATAAACAGAGAAGTTTCCTCCGGTGAAGCAGTTACATCATATTAAAGGTTTTAACACGCCGTCAGAGATTATCCATCCTCGCTGTCCGCTGCATGATCTTTAAATATTGATTAATTTTAACTCGACTCAGCTAATTCCCCATAGAGAATGAATTAAATGGTAAGTTAAAGTCCACACTTCTGGGGCAACTGGAGCTAGCCAGGCAGTATTGTGAAAAGGGGCCGTTATGCTTTTTTGTCTGGTGTTTAGGGTTAGGGTTAATGATCTGATATTTTGTGTTTAGTTCAGGGTTGACATCTTTTGTTCTTGTAACTGTTTATGTGTTTTTAATGTAACTGCTTTTGTATGTGACATTTGGTTGCTATGCCAACAAGTTTGTGTGATGGTTTGATTTGTCAGTTACTGGTCACTCCACATGTTGAAATGGCCCCTGCTTGTGCCATTTAAACCCCAAGGTATGACGGAAAGGCTGATTGGGAAGCTTTTTATGCCCTGTTTGAACTGTTAGCCCAAGTTGCGAGATGGTCCATGGAAGAGCGAGTTTTCCAATGAGCCATGTGTCTCAATGGAGATGTTTTGTCTAGTCTGCTCCTCCTGAGTCCTGAAGACAGATGTGAGGACAAAGCTTTAGTCGAGGCTTTGAAGAGAAGCTCCACCTCCAGTGTGCTTCACTGGTGAACAGCTCAGGGGACTTGCAAATGACACCTGAAGGCCTGGTTCACTGCACCTATGCCCACATGCCACCTGCGCAAATAGGTGTCCAAAAACCACCTTCACCACCTCCAAGGGACTATGGCAGTTTAAAGTTCTTCCTTTTGGCCATTGCAATTCTCCTGCAACTTCTGAGAGACTCATGGACAAAGTTCTGGCTGGCATTCCCAGTCAGGAGCGCGTTGTTTACCTGGACGACATCTTGGTACATGGAGACTCCTTTGTGTCTGCATTGTGTTCCCTAAAACGGGTCCTGGAGCAGATTAGGGCAGCTGGACTCAAACTCCACCCCCAGAAATGCTACTTTATGAGACGCGAGGTCTCTTTCCTGGGCTACAAGATAGGGGAGGGCGGAGTGAGCACCATGGAGGATATAGTGCAAACAGTCAAAGAGTGGCCTGTTCCACTTGTGTCTCAAACATTAAGAGTTTCCTGGGCCTGGCTTCTTATTATCGGAATCTCCTCCTAAAAAAAGGGAGTCAGACGAATGCCGCGCTGTATTTGAGACATTATAGAATGCCCTTGTGAATGCTCCCTGTCCTCTCACCTCACCAGATCCAAACCTTTAACCCTTCATCCTTGACACTGATATTATTCAACTACTATTTAACTAACTATTTAAACTATAAACCATTATTTTACATTTTGTTCATTGCACTGGTTCCTGTGTAGACTCTG